>VZUI01042436.1:0-155319 GCA_013401135.1 Cettia cetti | reverse complement strand
GAAAAGAAAAGAAAAGAAAAGAAAAGAAAAGAAAAGAAAAGAAAAGAAAAGAAAAGAAAAGGAAAAGAAAAGAAAAGAAAAGAAAAGAAAAGAAAAGAAAAGAAAAAGGGACGTAGATGGCATAGAGGCAAGAAAAAGAGAGAAGAGCTCTATAGTTGACATTATGTGATGGAGTACATGACCCATAACCCATGGCAGAAAAAGGGCTGACTTGCTCTCCCCCAGCAACCACACAGCTGCTAAGTACGACTCTGCCAGAACTTCAGGTATAAAGGATGGACGAGTCATCTAGGGAAAATTTATAATACCACTGGATTCAGTGAAATTTCTCCTGGGATACAGTAAGGATGAGGATGCCCTAGCCAAGTGGAAAATGGTCTGTATTGATCCTCAAGCCCATAAATTGAGGGTATGTTCACACAGCAAGCTGAGCTGTAGCTCAGAGGCGTCAAAAGCTCAGTTCTTCATGGCAGCTTTCTGTGCCCTGCACATACACTACAGCACAAAGTCTTGGGATACCCATGTTATTGTACCCTTGGAAAATGTGTAGTTCCATGCTGAGAACATCTCCAAAGGCAAATCTTATCCATATCCTCTCACCACCGCTACCCCATACCCTCTCACCTACAACCACTCTGGAGCTGCCCACTCATAGCTAAATCCTGGGGCAGTTCTGCTGGCAGCAGAAGCTGGTGTAAACCAGCCTTTAGGTCTAAGGATCAAATCAGGGTGGCTTTAGGAAATGCTTTCTGACTTTCCTTCTTCCTAAGGGATAGTTCTGGTGATGGAACTGAGAAAAATCCCCAAGCCAAGAGGTAGCAGGATATTAGGCTAGTTCATATGTCCAGCATTCTGATAATGTAATCTTGTAGATACTTTTTAATTTTTAATACGTACATACTTTTAAACAGGCATTTGAGTTGTTAAGGTGAGCCTAATTCAGGTGAATAAATATTTGGCAAAATTTTGATGGCTGAATATGATTAGAATACAAAATACACTCAATAAATTGGAAAAGCTTTCTAGACAAACATCAAGATGTTCTCAGCAGGGGTGAGTGCAGTGTACTACACCCAGACAGGCACAGTCAACTAAGCAAATGAGTATAGATTGAGCTGGACAGCAAGATCTAGAAAAATGTCTAATAATTGCAATTAATTATAATGTTTGCATGGGACAATGCTATTGGAAAGTGAAAAAATCATCCTGAATTATAAAAAGAGGAGTAAAACCTGAAGAATGCTCTGTTGTTAAGATCTCAGTAGGAGTAGTATGTCCAGTTTTGGGCCAAATGTTTGGAGAATGACCTGGAGCACCTGGAAAGCATGAATAGTGATTGAGATAATTTTGTTTATCTCAAAAGAAGCTTTAAAACACAGACAAGACAATTGCAAAGGGGGAGGAAACAACTTGTTATTGTCTGTTTAGAAGTGAGTTTCAATTGCAACAAAGAAGATTCAGAGGCAAAATTAGAAACTATTCTATGTTACAAAGAAAATGGAGCACAGAAACAGATATGATGGATCTTCATCACTGGAGCCTTTGACTAGGAATTATAAAGTCTTTTTGAGGGTGGGATAAGAAGGGAAGGCATGTAAATAGGTCTGATTCAAGCATCTTAAGCCTAGATGATACTTATTGGTATATTGTATTAGACAACTATTTGCTTTAAAATGTTCTTCCTTTTGTTTTTAATGCAAAAATATGACACAGAAAAATGAAGAAACCAGAGATTCAAGAGGGTTTTCAGCTCGGGTGTAGGTGGGTGCCCATAGGTACTGTATGAAGACAAAAGACCAGAGTGGGAACAGTGCAAATAGGGCACACCAGCATGACCTGAACAAGCTCATTATCAATGAGATGTCAAAATTATAATATCAATTAATAAAATGCACCATGAAATTCTTGCATGAATTTAAGCTATCTAGAAGAGGCAGAAATAGAAAGATTGTAGGGCTCTTTGCTTCACTTTATAAGAGAAATAAACATTATCTTTTGACATGTGATGAGGCAAAGACTCTACCATTTGAAAAAAAAATTTAATATCTTGTGTGTGTAGTTTGTTTCTTAAGACAAAGAATTGGTTCAGGTGATAAGTTTTTTCAAGAAATGAAGTTACATTAAAGCAACTCTCTTATCAATTGGAATTAATCCTTTACTTCTGACATTTGCAGCTAAGGTGTACAAGGAGGTAATATGTTACAGCAATGAGAAAATACACAGTCTGGAGCTAAAAATATCACAACCCACACTTGAAAGTTAGCTGTAAGATGAACAAATTACCCTTTTAATGAAGTGAGAGGCATATATTTGACTATCAAATAATATTGAGTATTTGGTACTAAAGAAGATGCAGTTGTTACTAATAATACACACTTTTTCTCATTGCAAATTCTAGTACCAAGTAGTTAGAAAAGACAAAAGTCAGTGTAGTGAAATGATTCCTACTAGCTCCAGTGCCTAACAGCATCAAGGGCCAGATCAGTGAAGGAGCACTAATTCTTGCTAGATAGAGCAGCTGGGATCAAGACTTCAGCATGCCAAACTGAGTTGCTGGTTTAGAGATTGTGAATCAAGGAACAACAGTACAAGCAGTGTCCGTAATGCCTCACTGAACTTTCCAGGGTTTACAAGTTGGTTTGATCTAGTAAGGAAAATACATTGTTTTATCCACAAAAGCAAAACCACCAGTCTGCAGCTCACTGCCCTCCCAGCTACCCTAGCAACAGAATTAGCTGCAAGGGCACACAGAGTTTCCCAATTGCATATTGTGCTGAGCACACGGGCCCACAAGCACAAACAACGTATTTTCTCAACATCAGTTGCTCGAGACTAAAGCAGTCATGCTTTTAGTGCTGATGGGAGAAGGGCTGAACTGCTGTGACACCACCAGTGGGAAGCAGCACCGTGCACAGCTCCTGAACACAAGCAGCGTGCCCTGGTTGAGGAGTGGAAGCACTATGGACCAGATATTCCTGTAGCTTGAGTAGCTCACTCTGTGCAGCAACTTTAGCAAGGGAAGTCCAGGCAGCTGCAGTGCTGCCAGCTCTCATGACACATCACACTTTTGTAGTCACTGAGCTGGTGCAAATTGATTCTTGTTCCCTCTTTTTCACATAAAATGCAATTTACCTCTCAAAGGAGAAGATTTTTGGGTAAGAAGAAACAGTTAAAAAATTAACTTTGGTCACAGAAAGCAAAACTTTAATTTGCAGTTTAAAGCTACCTATTAGTGAATGGTACCCAGAGGAGGAAAATCATGCAGCTGTCTGAAAGGAGTCCAAAATTCAAATAAAATGTTTCCAGGTAAGCTAGCCAAATTTATCAAAATTACTCTTGGGTGAGCAGACCAAAGCCTGTAATTTGTCGACAGCATCCTACAGCTATGTGTGTAATCAGATAAATACTGTAGGCCTGGACTGAAATTCACTCTTCAATAATTGGCATAAATAAATACATAAATAAGACAAAACATTAGGGTTTTGTTTGTTGGTATTTTTTAGAAAACCCATTATTAAAATTAATAATTTATTTGAAATTTAAACATGCAGAAGCTTCATTATCAACAGCAGCAATGATGCCTTTGCAAGCTCTTTTAAAAAAAATAGTTGTGCGTGCTAGACACATAAAATATCTTTTCAAAAGCAATTTATGCCACTGGGAATTGGCTGTCTAAACACCTTTGAGGATTTGTGGTTGAAGGCTGTATTTTTGAAGCCTCAGGTCTTAGGCCTCATTTTTAAAGGGTAAAACTCTAACACAAATAGTTGAATGGTTTCTTTTAAAGATCTACGTTTAATTTTCTAACTCACTCGTATCTCCCTAAAGAGTTGCTTGTATTGGTGCTCAGGCTATGGCTACATACCTTACTTCCAGGGAATTATTAGCTGAGGTTTCCTGTGCAAGGAAGGGGCTCTTTAGCTCTCATTACAGAGGAGCTGACATGGGCTGGCTCACACTGTGGACAATTGCCAAGTCAGTGCACCTTTTCAGCTCTGTGGGCCCCCTTTTAACACACAAAACTCTTCTGTTTCTCCCCTGAATGGGTTATTAGGTCTCTGCAGGGAGGAAATCGGGTAAGAAGATGCAGCCTGTATCTTCTCATGGGCAGTTTTCCTCCCTCGTCCTGTTGCACAGACCGCAACACATGCCTGTCAATTCTGAGCACAACAAAATAAAGAAATTCACATGCTAGATGGCAGCATGGAGAGCCCTTCCCTACATCTCCTTCTGGCGCAGGGAACAGCTGTACCACAGCAAGGAGAGCAAATCTGGACCACTTGACTGTGCACTTATCCAAAACCCAGTCAAAGAGATCTACAGTTGCTGTTGAAAATGAAATTATTCTTGAAGGAGTAATATAAAAGTAGGCAATCCCCTTGCTCATGGCCATGTTTTATTCAGACTGTCCAGTTTTGTATGGGGGATTTATTGAATTTTCTAGTTTCACATAGTTCGTCCCATTTAATTTTGTTTTAAATCCTAAAAACGTAGTGCCTGGAGTCCTGAGGCTGGGTAATGGGAGCTTCCTTTGTTTGTCCAGCTTTGATGAACACTGACTAATTTCATTTACATACTGCAATGGTAGCAGCCAGCATTATATCCAGGAGAGCTGATTGGCAGGCATTTGAAATGAAGGATTATCTTGTGGTTGAGGCAGAAGAACAGGACTCAGGAGACCTGATTTCTGTTCTTTGATCAGTCACACGAATTCTGCATGACACTAGGCAAGCCAATTAATAGCTCCCTGTTCTTTAGCAAAATTGAGGGTCCGGATTTTTTTTATTTTATTTTACTTTTCTCCAAACAGAGGGGCAGCTCTGAAAATTGTTTTTTATTGATTGGTATAATAAGGACCTCATTTCTGCTCAGTTTTTCCAAAATTCAAAACAAAAAATCCTTTTATGCTTTTATGATCTGTTTTCATATGAATACTGAAAAGTGATCAAGTTCTCTTCTATGTAAATTGGGTTTAGGAGTTTCATCACTACTTTTCATTATTATAATTTGCTACTATTTACCTGACAGTGATTCCAAGCCTTGGAAAACACTTGAGAAAATTATTTTACAAATGCAGTCCATAGAAATGAGCTCTGGATGTGGGTGAGAGATTGTGTTTACGCATCAAAGTAATAGTAGTAGTTTTGCTGCAGCCACAATAGTCAAAATATGTAAGCAAATCAAGTTTTCTTTTATCTCTTACCAGCACAGGTAGGGTGCCAAATAGACAAGGCCAGTGCTCACATTTTGAGCTCTTAAGTACCTGAGGAAAATTCAGAGATCCAGCCTCCTGCTCTCCTACCCTCTTCTCCTTCCCCAAAAAGTGCCAGCATTGGCACTGATTTACCAGCAAATGGACAGATAGAAGCCCCCATCAAACACTGCATCTGTGCATGTAACATTAATGTATGAACAGCCATTATAGAGGTCAGAAGAAGAGTTCTCATTTTCCCATTCCCACACTGCAGCTGACAGCTCAGCACTTGTGCTGCAGTGATGGACAGTGACTGAACCAGAGTTTCCTTTCAACTTTGCTTATACAAGACACTGATAATTTGGACAGATAAGTATGAGGGTGGAATAATTTACTGCAGTGCTTCTCACTGTGCTGTATAAGTTTCCCTTTAATGCAGCTCAGCTACTGAGAAGAAAATCTATTTTTATTCTAATTTTCTGCATGCTTACAAGGGAGAATCATTGTTGCAATTATGATTTAATAAATAACTTGGAGCTGGACCAGGTTAATAGATAAGCACCAGGCATAACAACAGAACAGGCATAATAACTTCTATTTTTCAGTCTTAGAAAAAGGTAAATACAGCAGGACATCAAACAACGTGTTCTCTTCTTCCTGGATTGCTTCTAATGAAATAGCACAACTCCAGATTTGCATCTGGAGCTATACATTTGCTCAGCTTTTGCTACCTGTCATTGAACACCTGGCTCTTTTTAGGAGGAGACATCACAGCCCATCTGCTCTTCTTTCCAAAAGTATTTCAGAGGGGCAAGCCACCTACCTACAGAACATTTTACTAATGCAAAAGAACCCAATCCATTTCTATTTGATCTGAACTTGTGGTCAGTCTTCATTAAATTAGATTCAGGCTAATTTGACAATGACCTTTTGCCTGATGTTGTTCATCTTGTTTCCTGTAGTTTTTCATTAAAGAAAGATAATGAAAATACAAGCGCCTTGGTGTAAATCATTAAAGACTCTGACTAGCAATGTGATAGCAAAAAGTACATTCTTCCTCTTCGGTTCTTTTTTTTTTTGTTCATATTTTGAAGTACCCTTATAAAATCATGAAAGTGAAAGACTCACTAGCCTGCAAAAATAAAGAAATCTTCATAAGACACCATACTGTGTTCCATGAGAAGCCCCTGTTGCATTGCCGTTGGCAAAATTCACAAAGAGTAATAGTCTGTAAAAAGATTCCTTAATGAGGACAGCGTGTGCCAACAGAAAGGCACTGTGTGTCTGGAGAGCCCTGCTGTCAGCCGGGACTGAACTGCCCAGAAGTGCTGGACATGCATGAGATTTTCTGGTCACCAGAAGATTAAATATCTTCCCTACCAGCTTTTTGTAACACTTTTGCTGAAACAAAGGGTGTTGGGTGGATGGCTTATTATGGATTCATTTCTGTGTGCCCTTTAATACACTGCAGTCTAGACTGGCGTTCAGGCAAATGCATTTCACAGGAGTGCCTCATAAGCAATCTGTACACACATTAGCTGGGAAATTGCAGTGATCTCAAAACTGAAGTAGTTTTATACTGCATTATCATTGTCAGATTTGCTTTGAAGACAAGATCTTTCTTTGGCAATGCCAGAAATAGTGAGTGCTCTTACTTGTACTCTTCACTTGGAAAAAGTGAATTTTGTTACAGTTTCTGCTTCTCTTTTGAACAGAGCTGGCTTTTGTCTATTTTCTAGACTGGGGAGTACTTTTTCTGTGCTACGTTATTCCTCACTAAAGTAGCAAGGGATTTGGATTGAATGGGCAATTTGACAAGAACAGTTCTGTTGGTGCCAAACTGTGGTGTTTCAGCTATCCAACTAGTTTGCACATTCTAACTCCTCCTAAAGGAAAAAACCTGAACTGAAAAAATAAGCCTGAAAGAAAAGTGTCAAGGCTGATTAATGTAGTTAGCAGCTTACTAAAAATGAAATAATTAAATATTTAGCTGTTTCAGATTTCTAGCTGCCTATAGCAATTGGACAAGTAGCTTGGATACTACAAGAGAAGTGGGTTAACCTGAACACACTGGAAAACATAAATGAATGAAGGTTACTTGCATAGTAACTATAAGCTGTCCTCGTACAACATGCCAAAGTTTCCATTCTGACTGTATTTGTAAATATTTCACCTGTCTAAGGTCATTTTATCAAATAATTGCAATCACAAAATTCTTCAACATTTATTGGAGAACAACAGATCTAGAGATCATTGGCACTTCCAGTTTTGCCAGAAACCTGGATAATGCCTTGAAATTTAACAAAACCACAATGGGTTAGAAGTGGCTGATGACCTATGAACTGTCATAAACTGGACCCCATGGCATAAAAGGTATTTCCACCCTGTTCCTAGATACCCAGGGCAATGCCATTATTTTTAAAAATCCTCTCCACAGATGTTATGAGCAAAAGAACACAGATACTTGTGACTTCTTAAATATTGCACCTGCAAAAATCTAGACCTTCCTTCCTGATCTTTGTACCCTACTTAGTTAGGCAAGGCTTTGCTGAAATCTGTGACAGGTTTGACTGAATAAGGGCAGCAGGATTTGATCCCATGATAATAATACAAAAATCTGAATTCCAAACAAGGTGTATGCCAGGAAGACTCACAGAAATTCCTTGTAAAAGGAGTTTATAATCTTTTTGTTTAGCAGAAGAACAATGTGGCAGAGAAACAGACTGTCAGGTACTTTCATAATCAGTGTTTCCAGCACAACAAATACTCATTTTATACAGAGGAGTACAAAGCTATGAATCATGTTGTATGTGAAGTGCAAAAATCAAGAAAAGGTAATGAATATAGACAGTTACATGTTGTAACCTCAACCTTCTACCAGTTCTCAAATTCAGTACTTGAACTAATTCCCAGGTTAGTTCCTTCTGTGACAATCTAACTTCTTAGAGTACAAGGGATTTCTAGTTAAATAACATGTCTCTATTATACCCTTATTAGTTATGATTTCTTAGTTCTATCTGACTTCAAGTATTACAGCAGTTACAAAGGACACAAAGCAAGAAAGAAAGCCTTTCTATAACTGATCAAAGCTCTGTGGTCTGCCAGCTCCATTGCCTTATCACCAGTAACTAGTGGTTGCTGTGACAAGGAAAGGCACAAAACCCCCTGATTACTGAACAAGGAGAGAAAGGTTCTCTCCCTTTTGATAGAGACAAGGCAATAAATCTATTTTGTCGGCAGCATTGACAATCAGGTGGAAGCAAGTGACAAAGGCCAAAATCAAGGCAGGTCAAGATGAGCAAGTAAAAAAAGATTAAAAAGCCCATCAGTTCCAAGAGTGAAATGAGCAGGAATGCAGTCCAGGATAATCAAAACAGGGATCAGAACAGCAGGGTAGGCTCCAGGAAAGGAGTGGGCAGAGTATAAGCAGGATCATGTGAGTAAAGGTGTGCACTCACTGCCACTTAATGGGTGCCTTATGGTGAAACCCAGACCTGGACAGAGTAGCCCCCACCTAGCTGCTGCCAGTGAGGCAGTTAAACTTCTGGAATCTCGTGCTTTCTTGTCCTCTAGAGAAGCTAGTCTGTAACCTAAAGCCTCTTGAAACTTTTTTTTTCCCCCTCTGCACACCCTTTTTTTTTTGTTGTTGTTGTTGTTTTTTTTTGAAGTCGTATAATTCTCTGTGGTATTTTCTATAGGAAAATAACATGCTGAGGGTTCTGTGTTCAGGCTTTTGTTTTGTTTTTTAAAGGAAATTATCTTGCTGACATCTCATTGACATTTAAAGTGAGCTGTCTGACCTGAAGGCATTTGTGTATGGCGAGCCTACAGCAGTAGGCAGAGGAGACCAAATCCAGGCTACTGGTCCCACACCAGCCCCCCCAGTATCGTCCATAGGGGCACCTCATGTGCACTCAAAGACTCTCTGAGAAATCCCAGATAGGTGACACACATCCAGATCTCATGGCAGTGACAGACTCACCTGTTTTTAAAATCAGGGTTATCAACTAAATGCAGTTTTTAGGATGAAATCTTGCATTTCTCTTGATCACAGCACTAAAGCATTTGTTGAGCATGACATGAAAGTATCAGTGGTGTCCCTGAGACTGTTGAAATATTTGCAGGAGTTGGGCTATGCAGGAGGTGCCAAATCAGGACTGGAGTTTTAATCTTTAATTACAAAGGAAAGACAAATAATGTAGAAAATTTTTAGTCTTTGTGAATGAGTGTGCACACAGACATTTCCCTTCTGGTTAGTAAATATCACACCCCAACGTTGGGCCTTCATTTGCCATATGATGTGTGAGAACATTTTGTTGCTCTCTTTAAGGATTTGTTCTTATTTGGAAGAAAATTGAATTTAGTTGTGAGCAGTGTGGCAAAGCTGACAAATCTGCTAAGCCAAGTACTTTGTTCTTCATGAACAAGTAAGATGAAGTAAGCTGTGCAGAGTGAGTGCTGCAGACTGAGGCCCTGAATAGATGATCATTAGGAATATTCATTTGAGCTTTTGGAGGCATTTCTACCAGGGGCTGCCCCAGAGATTCATTGACTCTTTTCTAATCTCTCCCACCTGCAAGTCAACAATCCATCTGGCTGGTAGCAAACAGAAGCATAAATCTTGTAAGTAGCCCAGCTTTTGCATTCCCTGGTTTACCCAGAAGATGCTTTAAGCCACATTTTTTCAACATTTTGGAAAGCACTAACTACACACAACATACTAAATAATCACTGGAAAAAAAAATTAAAAACCCATACCGCACCTTCAGGAACTGTAATTAAAAGTTCTGTTGAGTTTGGTGTAAGGCACACTGAACATCAGCCAGAAGTGAAGCCAATGGACTGAGAAGAGTACAGAGGCTTGGAATTAATGCCTAGTGTTATGAGTAGACAGAAATTTCTTCATGAATCAGCTTTGCAAGTTTATTTGCAAAATATTCCCTAAACCTAGATACTCTGTAGAGAACGCCTCACTTTTGATGGATTTTGACACCAGTGGGTAGGTTTTTGTACTCCCCATTAATAGCTCACTCAGGTGGTGCCCAAGGCTCAGCACAGGAACCACAGGTTCATGGGTTTCTTCCAGCTACGTGGTTAACTGCACTGCTCCAGAGCTGCCTTGTCTGGAAGCAATGTTTGCTTTAGGAGAGCTTCACAGGTCTTCTCCACACTTCTGCCACAGATGAGCAGCACAGGATTCCTCCAGTTACCCATCTCATTCCACCCAGAATCCACCAGGGAAAAATGGGGTGTTGGACTGTTTGTTTTTGAGTGTTTCCAAAACCACAGATTTTGCATATCAGCACACCCTGTGGATCAGGGACTCAGTGATTCAGCCACATCAGCTGGTGAGCAGCAACATTTTCTGGTCTGCAGGCACATCAACCTCACCTAAAGGGAGCCCATCCATATACATTGACCATCCTGACCCAACATTTAACAAACTTGTATTCCAGCAGTACAGAAGATGCTGCTTCATTGCAAATCAGAGCCAGGTATAGGGGAGAAGGGTCATTTCTGGTGAAGAATCTCAGCATTTCAGCGTCTGAAATGTTACACAACAGAATAATAATCATGGCCTTTCTTGAAGGACAGTTAGGTAACACATTCATTAAAGCTTAGCTGAAGGAGCCTCTCAGAGATCAAAGACTTCATCTGCAGCACTCTATTCTTGCAAAAGTGACATTCAAGACCTCAGGATATTTTTAAATATCATGTTTACTATTTTTCCTCACAGCAAAGGAAGAAAACGTGCACAACAGTACACATTACATCTTCACTACATCTCCTTTTCAGTGATCCCAAGATAAAAAAGCAAATATTCATATTAAAAAAATACATGAGGCTATGTACACAGATTTAACAAGTGGAAAAAATTATAAACAACCGTATTAAAGTGTGCAGCAGCCAGCACCTGACACCGCAGCAAGGATTCCCTGTGAAATTCAAAGGCTTCAAATTCAAACACCTCAGCCGTTTTCAAAGGAAACTAATGTCATTACATGCCAACTTCACTGATCCTCTTCTTGTGGTCCTCATCTATCCCTGCCTGAGGAGCAGCAAAAGAACCCTTTTTTTTTTTCTAAAATAGCTCATTTTCTGCTGAAATTTAAAGGACTGCATATTGCATGGATTGATAATGTACATTCGGCAGTGAATCCACTTCCACTGCTGGCAATGCCGTGGGACAAGTGTACTAGAGATGACAAATGTAATTTCTCAATAAGGATATCCACTTTTGATAGGAAACAGGAGTGAACAGATGCGAGAGGGAGTGTTTTGTGGACCAGTTGAGCTTTTACTGTCCTTCTCCTGTCACATAACCACAGCAGCACCAAGGGTTGTGCAGGGAAGGAGGCATCTACCCCACTGCCAGTTCTCACTTCTCTCTCTCACCAGTCAGACAATGAGGACACAAAGCTCATCATTTTCCATCTTTCTCATATTCAGGGGGACAAAGAGAATCAGTAATGAAAGGGGAGCCTCTTCCCAGTTTATCAAGGACTGTGGGTGCAGGACCTATTCCAGGCTATCACTTGTCAGCTCTCTCTGCTTGCTATGAATGAAGCTCTTGGACAAAAAACCCAGAAGGACAGAAAACAGAGATTTTTAAAAATAAAGCAGTCTGTATATGCCACAGAACCCAACATATTCAGCACAAGAGGACTCAACAGCTCTCTAACTTATGAGATCCCTGGTACTTTTTGGGTTGTTTGGCTTGTCAGGGACAGGATGGACCTGGTAGCTCCACCAGGACCAGCCACTTAGGGGAAGGGAACAGAGGAGAAAAAAATGGATGGGATTAAGAGACAACAAAGCCAGGGACTTAGAAAAAGACCTTTAACAACATGGCCATTAGATTAGAAATTTAGAAGCTGCTTTAGGCAGCACTTGAAAAACTCATAATAGAAAGAAAAAGTAATATAAAAGGAAGACAAAGCCTTTAAACAATGTGAGTCTTTTCTTTCCTTTCCTGAAATAGATAAAATAATGTCTGTGGTGGTTTTCCTGCTAGCTGGAGTCATATCCTTTTCTTGTAATATTCATAAATAGCTTATTGTGGTTGGTTCAATTTTTCCCAGAAACTATAACAGATCAACATCTCATTTTTCTCAGTGAAATAAAAACACAAAGCAAAGAAATATTGCTGCCCCACAGTGTTAATAATCTGAGGAGATAAGATAAAGTGTGAGAGAAAATAATTATCATTTATGAGAGAGAAAAGAAGAAGTGTGCACACGTCTAACTGCAGCTGTGACTGCAGGTGGTAAGGTGTACACACTATTCTGGCTGGTGCTACCTGGAGAGAAAGAGAGCAGTGAGAGAGCATACCTTTGATTGGCCCATCTCAACACAGACACAAAATGCTGAAAGAAAATAAAAATTTCCTGAAATCACACACAAGAGACTGGAGTTTATCCTCCACAGAAATATTGAAAGTAAAATGAAATGCCTTGGAGCACACTGTGTCCGTTTGGAAAAAATAAAGCACATACAAAGCGGGGTTAATCTGGAAACAATTTTTTCTATGCAGATTTGTTTTTCACTGGAAGAAACTTACCAGGTTTTAAAGAATTGGTTTTAGCTACACAGAAAGCATTTCACAAATAGGAGGACTAATTTTTCATCGCCTGTCCTGAGGGCACTTAACACAAAACCCCAAAATTCACAACCAATTTATCTTCACAGGTGCCTGAAAACATAGCATGCCTTAGCACTTTGATGCCTGCTGGCTTTTCCAGCAATGTGAAAACTACCCAAGGAAAAAACACTGTTTGCCAGAAATAACACTCCAAGGAATCAATCAGGTCATTTTCTCTTGGGTAATGCCACTACTTCCGCCTAGATTCTATCATTCACAGAATAGCTTGAGAGGAGCCCACACTGCAGAAATCATAACCACTGCCCTCCAACAATACTGGTGAAACAGCCCATAACTTCTCTGTTTCTCTTATCTTCCAGAACACAATGCAATGGCAATAACATATCCAAAGCACCACAGGCACTGCTATCACTGCATTGCAACACTGACTTCTTGTCTCTCTAAAGCCATCCTTACAGGACATTTCATTTTCAGTACTGTTTCAAAGTAGTGGAATGAAAATCACCTAGCACATGTTCTTCAGGGCCTTCAGGATTTTTTCAGAATAAAATTAAATTTGAAGATCTCTGGTCCTCTTTCATGCAAATACTCCTGTTAGAGTAAAGCAGTAGCTTGCATTACAGTTCACAGAAAATGTATACGTGCCTGTATATCTGCTGAATAACAGTAGGAAAACTGTAACAACAGAAAATAATACAGAGCAATAAAAGCTTTTGAGATAGGCGGGAATGGAAAACCTGGCTGAGAAGATACAGGCTATACAAATAAACTAAAGAAACACATTTCTGTTTCTTGTCAGACTAGCCAAAAGAGGACAAAGAAATAATCCCATCATATTTGAGATGCACTAAAGTGCATTCTTATGCCAAACATACATTCAATGTTAGAAGAATTCAGGCTATTCAGGCTAAGAAAGCTATGTATAGATAATTTCCTGTATACATCCCATATACATTCTTATTTTCCAAAGACAGACCTTTTCAGTAGTTTCTAACTACTGAAACTACTAATAACTTTAGACATTTTCTTGAATAGTCTATGTTGGAAATATATTCAGTCCTAGCTTCCTTCATAGTCAGAGGAAAGTCATTGGCTTTCCCAGAGTAAGGTTAAGCTCTGCAGACACCTATGGGCATTACCAAGGAAACCTGAGCCAGGTGTGGCTACATCTCAAAGGCAAGTAGAGACAGAGGGCAGATCATGACATGCCTGGTCATTCTCAATATCCCAGTAAGAACACTTGTCTGCTGGCTTCTCTCTCCCCATATCAACCTGCCAGGACACAGAGAGAGAGAGGGTAATGCACACCTAGGTCTTGCCTGAGCAAAAAGCTTGGTTTCTCCCTGACCCACAGAGTCATCCTACACCCCTAACCTGAATCGTGGGTAAGCACCAAAACTTAGGGAGCCAAAACTGAGCCTTTACATCTAACCTGCATTTAGAGTGGCACCACACCACTCCCACTGACACCTATTTTTCCTGCCTTAAGTAAGGATCTGTACGCACACCCACATAAAAAAAACAAGGATTAAAAGGATTATATGTGTACACAATGGAAAAAACACAGTAAAATACGTAAATAAAGAACGCTGCCTTTCAAATTCTATTTTAAAACCTATGTGGGTTTCTCTGATCTTCTCTCTCCCTCACCTTTTTCCCCTGTTAGCACAATTGAATGCAGAACAGAGAAACACAACAAAAATTTCAAGTGTGTCATTTTATCTGCCTGAAGAACTTTTAACTTACTGTGCTTATGGTACAGCTAAAACAGAATTTGATAATGCCATGCAGTCTATCGTTGTAGGTTTCACTAAAGGATTAATTGAAGGTTTATGCTGCAGAGTGCTATGCTATTCTTATAAACAAACCCTGTTACCTCAGTTACTGAGGCTGTAAGTTTTTGAGTTCAGTGATTTGCATTTTTTCATACACTTCTAGAGACTAAGGAGGGAGGGTTGGAGCAAGATTTAGGGGACTGTTATGCTGGAATGACTTATTTTACATTTAATGGGAGATTATGTATAGCCTTCTTTAAAAAAACAAAGCAAAACAAAAACTAGAACTAAAATTGAAGAACAAAAGCCAAGTCAGTGTCAAAGCTGTGTTTGTTTTATTCTCCTCCATCTCCATTCCTTCATGGTACACAGACCTCCTGGTAGCCTTTCTTATCTGGATTCACAAAATAGGCTCTGTCTATCACTTTCAATTTCTTTAAGACTTGTTTTACCTGCAGTGTCCACTATTTTATTCAACCGAGTTGGTAGAAGATAGAACTGCTCTGCTTTCATTGCAGCTTTCATGCTTCTTCATGCAAAGCCTTAGCTTTTTCTCTTTCAATTGATGAACCTGGACACTCTTAAAAATGGGCTGTTCTTAATCTGAGAGTTTCACCAGGCTGAAAACACCACCAGCACTGAGCAGATCCTTATTACAGAGTGAATGCTATTAAGAAGTCTCTTGAAATCAGATGTGATTCTACATTCACAGTTATTAGTCAAAAACTTTGGAAAAGTCTGAATCCTACATTGTTGCTTTATCTGTTGCCTTATTTGACTACGTATCCAACTTAAAGAAGAGACAATAGGCCAAATAGAATATTTGTACTTTTGCTTATGATAGAGACACAGACTAGAGAAAGTGAAAAAAATATTTTGTATGAGGAATTGTAAATCAATTCTATTACATGCATTTGAAAACAAATGTTCCATTTCATAACTTTTGATCTTGGACAGGTTTGCCAGATTTCAAGTAAATTTAATTTGATGCATGCTTCTGGAGATGGAAGGGAAAATACAAAGTTCTTCAGATTATGTAGTATTTTTTTCTCCCAATCACTGCACAGTTCTGCTCTTGTGACTGCTTTGAGATAATTACATCTGGAGTAACACAGCTTAAGACAGAAAGGATAGTGTATGGAGCTATTGTCAAGAAAATAGAGAGCCACCTGCAGGATTCTGTAATAACCAGATATTAAAGTCCTGATGTGGGGAGACCTAAACAGTGGCCCACGGGATAGGGGTGTGATCTGCTGCCAAACAGGCTGGAATATCCTGCAAAAGATGAGCCAGCTCAAACCAGGCTTGCTACAAGGAGCAAGACTGTGTTCCTCCAAGCCCATTTGCCTGTGGGGCAGCCCAGTTGTCCTCAGAAATTCAGCAATGGCTCACCAGATTAATTCTAGAGGATGCAGTTGGAGAGGTGCTAAGCTACCACAGCAGTGCTTGACATTGGGGCAGCTGCACTTGTGAAGAGTCTTACCTCCACAGAACTTTACACTTCCCCTCTCCTTCTGCCAGGTAGCAGAAGCAAGTTGTGGGACCATCCTTCAGCTGGTAAAAAAACAGCATCATTCCATTCATTTTGTCAGAGCAGTATTAAGTCCTAGAATACAGCTGTCCTCCTGCCAGTCTGTCACTAGCAATCATCTTTTGCTAAGGAAAATATCATTTTATGTAGTTCAAAACAAATGCTATTCTGTTAAAAGAAATTCCATCAGTGATTAAATAAAACCTGAACTGCATAGTTATAATCTTGTCACTACTCTATAGAAAAATGGAGCACAAATGCCTGCCTGAAGTTTATTGTATAACTCCAGTGCAGTGGGGATTTCATACCACAGAGGCATTTTCCTGGATACATAGCAATTCTTCACAGGAAAGGCCTGTCCTGATACCTGGCAGATATATTTGAGAATTTTTTGATAAAGCCTGACTTTAGGACTGCCACCTACTCAGCGTGCTGTATTAGTGATGATGGTGCTGGTAACGCTACTCATAATTTTTATGGCTTTTCTTCTTTATAATCAATATCCAGAGAAAGCGAAAGAACAGCAATGAGAATTTCTGGGAATTTGAGAATTAATTTCAGAGCACCACAAAATTAATGAAAAATATATCCATGGCTACTAATAGCATTGGTTGTCTTTATCGTGAGGAAGATCATCAGACCTTGGGAAGTTTTGGGTGTGGAAGGATAAAAACTAGTTATAAAATCTTGGCCGGTGGGTAAGCGTGACCTGACTCAGTGCCACAGAGTCTGATTCAACTGCTACAGTGTGCTGGAATTTAGTGTTGTTCACTACTCCTGGCTGATGTGAGGAAAGAAAGTGAAAATTTTAATTTCAAAATAATGGAAGGTCAAGAGAGATGGAAATTAGAAGAATGAGCAGTAAACTGTAAATTGAAGTGAGGAAAAGCAGAAGTCAAAATCCACCGCTCAGGCTAATAGAATTGTGTAGATAAGTGAGTCAGGGAATTAAATATATCAAAATAATGAAATAGGAAGAGATTATGAAATAAGAAAACTGAAATGGTTTTAATTTTTTTTAAGAGGCATTATGATAAGTGCTGCTTTCTTTTAATATACCATAAGCCAGGACTAACTATTGCCATTACTGAGCAAAATGAATGTCAGCAAAAATATCAGATTATATACCAGAGCAGTCTGCAAGTATATTTTGAGTACTGTAACCCAAAGGAAATTATACCAACACAATGTAAGGAAAATTAAATTCAATCACTATCTATATTTTTGGTTGCTTATGCTAAAAAAAGGAATAGCCTTGCTACAGATGTGGTAAAGATAAAACTGAGAAAATTGCTATATGAAATTGCAAAATATGAAATTGCTAACTACTTAAAAATATCAAAAACACCCTCCTTAAATCATACCAAGGAGAAAAGAGATGTATGCAGAGGAGATCCATGACAAAGGCATGTGATCTGTTTTTTTCTTCCAAGATTTTCAGTTTTTTAAACCAATACAAAGTACAATGATGGTAACACAAGATATTCTTGATACAAAGCAGTTAAATAGAAAGAAGCTGATGTTAAACACAAAGTAGAAACTCCTTACAAAAGCAATATATAGATATCTAGTTATGGGACTTCATATGAGCACACAATACCATAGGCCAACTAAAAACAAGAAAATGAAAGTTGCGTGTTAAAACCATTCCAAGGAGGAGGAAACAAACAAGCTGGACCTGTCAGAATTCATTAGATACTAGAAAGTAAAGAATGTACCTCCTAACCAAAATCAGGGCAGATCATCCTAATGCCTCCTCTCTGCTAATGTACTCAGTAAAATCCAATTAATAAAACAAATTTTTTAGAAAAAGTACTTTTCATGCTATCCATTCTCAGACTGTAGGCAACTGAAAGAGATAAGAATTAATATGAAATCTGATTCTTTTTCCAGATAATATAGTGTTTTCCTCAGCTTTGAATTTACTAATAGCAGAATTAAAGGCAATAGTAAATAATTAATATTCTAAATGGGCATGGAAATAATATTTTCAGTTAGTGATCATCTCGTACCAAAATAATCTTTAATGTATTCTGCAGTTGTATTATAAAGGCTGAAGACTATTGAAGTAAACTGAGCAATTCTTTGATGCTTAAATGTGTAGAATTTTTCCAGCCTTCCATTATTGTTTTCAGGTCAAAATGACATGTCTATCAGTGTATTCAAAACAAGACTAAAGTCTTCTGTCAAGCTGGTTAATTCCAGTATAATGCCATAGTTTATGTTCAGAGCAGTATTATGGAATAGACAATAGCTACTGTAAAGCTATTTGAGCTTTACTGAACCAATTCATGACACCCTTACTGAATACATACAAAACCTTTTTCCATAAATCTCCAAAAAGATTAAGCTAGAATGACTTTTGCCCAAATATGAGTTTGAAAACAGAAAAAAAAGTCATAGGTTTAAGACATAAGAATTAGAGAGGAAAAATAGAGTTATAAAGCATGAAACCTGTCAATGCCACCCTGAACTTGAGTGCTGGCTCATGGTACAGTGTCAGATTAAAGAATGGTAGGATTAAACAGAAACAAAATACTCTTTTCCCTCAGAAGACTCTAAAGCTGATGTACCAGTTCTGCAGATTTGTCTAGGCAGTGGACTTGCATGATGTTTAATGAAAAAAATATCCCCATGCTTTTATACATCTTCCTTGTAGTAGAAAATTTTGTTTGGATATCTTATGTCTCTCATATTTTGAAATGCCCAGAGGTGTCCTTGAGGAGTTTAGGAGATCATCAATAGAGTTATTTTTATCCTCTGGTTATACCCAAAAATCATGAGTATGTAGTGGCTTTGCACAAGTTTCATGCTTTGCTTCAAATTTCTCCCATGCTAAATACATCACACAAAGCATAACTCTGAGCAAATTCTCCTCTCTGCTTTTCCACTTTCTTATGAAGGCTTCAACAGAATGTCAATATGTTCATATTTATCCCTTTGAAGACCTTCATAAACCTAATGAGTAAAAAGGCTGTATCTTACCTCTTTTTATGGTCTGAAAATCTGCACAACATTAATATCTAAACGATATGGCTGGTCCTCCTTCTTTAAAAGACAGTTCATCCTTGTGCATTGCCTGTGCTCAAGATGGCCTATAAATCATGAGGAAATAAGCAATAGAGTCACTCCCTCTTAGTCATATCTGCTGACTATAATTTGTCCTTATTTTGACTGCTGGAGAACCTTACAAGTAGCTGAGCATAATCTTCCTGTAAACCAGTCCCTTTCCCAGAGAGTTTACTGTCTAAATGATCAAGGCAAAGAGAAGCAGATAAAAATGTGGCTTATGCACAGAATGAATAATCCAATAGTGGCAAATGTAACTTGACTCCATGCTATTTTTCTGGTTTTCCTTGTATAAATCAACATGATTGCATCAGGATGCCTTGTTCGGGAAGAAGGTAGGGGATCACACGTGAATGTCAGAGGAGAAGCTGGGGCAAAGAGCCCATAGATACAAGTGGAATCATGTTGAGTGTGATTAGTCCAGGAGAAACCCAGGCAAAGTCGGCATTGTCACTGCTGATACTGTGCCACATCTCATGGACTTCTTGCAGTTTCTGCACACACACTAAAAATTTTGTCTGCTAAAATGATAACAAAAACGACAGTGTTTGCAGTCTGAATTTATTCATCTCTTCACAAGCCCAGTGGAAAAAAAGTAAATAATTGCAGAAAAGGCTAGGCAAGAGCCCACTCTTCTCTTCACCAACAAAACACTTGCATGTGTGTAGAGGGACTTTTAGTACTCTCCAGCATGACAAAGTGAGAGATGGCAGTTTGCAGAATCTGTCTCTGGAAAGGAAGTTTCCTCTGCAGTGGTACTGTAGAAGGAGTTTCTGTCATGGTAATGCAGCACAGGGAGCATGTCCCACTCCCAAACCATGCTAGCCTGATACAATGGGGAGATCTTTCTCAAGAGGACAAGCGTGTAAAATTTTCATAGTGTATTCGGCACAATTTTCAAGAGCTACCAGTAATCACAACCAAGGCAGCAGTGAATAAACTCTTCCTAGAAAATAAAATAGGAAAAAATGACAAACCAGGTTTGATTCCTCTGACTAGACACTTCTAACATTTTGTAGTAGACCCTTTAGTCACAACTGGACATAAACATTGCCTTACTAACCATGAAAAGCAGCAAATTCTCTTACATTACACAGGGAGAATGGTATTCAAGTGCCTGCTGTTATTTTTCCTCAGGCTTTTCAGACTGAACATGCTGTATCAACAGAATATCATAGCAGGTAGAAAGAGTACAAAGGAGTTTTGCATAGACCTGCTTTGTGAATCTGGTCCTCTTTTTCCTATTAAATAAGAGTCCTGATGATTCTGTTTGGCAAGATGATTTTTCTTTTACATTTTAAACTCATTAAATTTAATGAATGAATTAAAGGTCAGAGGCATAAAGGAAGCATTTACCACTACAGCACAATGTGAGAAAGCTGAAAAATATCAGCTATAATGAACACAGGCAAGAAACCTCTAATGACACTTCATTATTTAAGGCCATCTCTCTGCAATTTAAACTGTGTATTTTGCTGAAAGTGCAGTTAAGAAAAATCTAAAACAGGGACACAAGGCACACATTGCAACTAAACATTATTAGAAGAAATCTAGAAGAGATAATTCAAATTTCCAGAGTAACAAGTACCACTAGCAAACAGTAAGAGAAATAAGAAAGGGAATGTGAGCACATATTACTGCACTATTACTTTCTTTTATTGCTTCCTAATCATGACTTCTAACATAATATGCAAAGACAGAAAAAGTTAAGTTCAGAATATTAAAATGACTCATCTTAAAAAAAAAAAAGAGAGAGAGAGACAGAGAGAAAAAAAATCCATAACACATTGGAGGATTTGTTCAAGCTTATGAGTGTGACCCAGCATGGTCCTTCAGGGCATTTCCATGAAATTCCAGTCTTCAGTTTGAATGTGGAGCTGGTTATCCTCTCTGCTGTGCTTTGCTTTTCTGTAGAACTTGACCTCCATAGGACAGGATGTAAACAAATTTTTTCATAGCACAAGACTAGCTAAAATGTAGAACTCCAGTGATCATCTCCTGTTGGGGAGGATGAGGCAGTAAGGCCCTACAAATATGATTGCCCAGTAAAAGAGTATAAGAGTGTAAGGGAATGAAATTGAATTAAAAGCTAAGTTTGAGTTGTAGGATGCCAAGCCGGAAAAGAGTGATTGAGTTAACTAAAGGCTGGATGCCTGATGGTTGAGCAACACTCCTCGAGGACAAAGGGATGCCAGGGGGATGGGCTCTGCCAGGTGGCAGGGAAAAGGTTTTTTGGAATGTAGAATAGTATGGTAATGTAGTAGCTCTCATAGGTTGTATGTAGATTTTGTAGGTTTTGTATCTTGTACTGGTTGGTTGGTGTTAACCAGAATATTCAACACAGAAAGAGATAAAATGTAATGGAACAGGAAGCTCGGTCTGCTTTTGGGACCACGCTTCAGCCTGTGCTGGTCAGGCTGCCTGTCCTCATGACCAATAAACCACATGTCCTAAAGAGCATCCCTGTCTCTGGAAATCTCTGGTCGGGCCTGCTGTCATTTCCTATAATCTCTTAGTTAGGATAGCCACCTGATGGCAAACTTTCAGCTTCTCAGTGAGGACATCAAGGCTAGTGACAACTGAGCACTGTACTACACGCTGGGAATGCCAATCCTCTAAAGAGACTAACTGGATGAGAAGACAAGAAGAAACACAGCTGAAAAAAGTTACCTGGGAAACACAAAGATATAAAGCTTTCCTTTTTAACTCTGGGACAGGCCAGGTAAGAACTCAACAGAAAGGGGGAGAAATTTGGGAATTTATATGGAGGAAGGGACTTGGGCATGGCTGCTGTCTCCACTGCTGAGGTCCAGATCCCAATCCAGCCCCAAAGGAGTGTGAGGAAAATGGTAACAGCAAAAAAAGGATCTCTGCTATCTTACTCTGAAATACACACTCTAGCAGATTTCTGAATTACTCTTGAAATTGAAACAATAGCCTCTCATAAAATCAGACTTTTCCTTGTAAGAGCAAATAAAACAGACCTAATCCTCAGTCTGGGGCCAAACACCATTTTTTATCTTCTTGATTCTCCTTAGAACCAATTCTTTCATTTGTCCTCACAGAAAAAGTCAAGGCTTTCCTCCCTCATCAACTCCTACTCTTCCAAAATATTTCTTCCCATCATAAAGCAAGTTCAGATATTTTTAAAATATAGCTTCTAACATTAGAACAACTGAAAAGGGCAAAACAGCAGAAAATTATGACTATAATCCCATTATTTCTGAAACCTCAAGGATTTAGACAGTGAACATCTTTCTTTGCTCATTAAAAATACTTCCCATTTGAAACCACTGAAAGAAGACAGGAGGGAAAATGCTCATCTGAGATACTCAAAAATTTTATCTATCCCAAAACAGCACATGCCTTTTGCCATCTGAGTGATACAATCATCTCTTTAACCATAACTCTTTGTAATTTAAGCACATGAAGAACTCTTAACAAGTTTAAAACCAGCAAATGAAGAAGATACATAAAAGAGGATTAATATACAAAGCATCCTGGATGCTGTGTGATTTCATTCTGAGGCTTCCTCAAACTTGTTGAGTGATACCCATATTTTTGATACAAACTATGTACTTCTAAGTACCTGAACAAGTGACACCTATGCTCTTTCTCCCTGTGCCACTACAGCACACCATGAAGTGTTTTTACTGAGAATAAAAGGCTTCCAAGGGGATGTGAAAAGACTGGAGAACTCAATTAATAAGGCTTTTTTGCTTTAATTTAATTAATTAATTTAATTAAAGCAATTCAATTAACTTAAATTTTAAACATTAATAATTTCATTAATATTAATAATATTAAATAAAAACAAGTTTGTTATAATTCTCAACCATAATAGTAACAAGGAAAAGATCAAAACTTAGTTCTAAAAATGAGATACAGCTCAACATTTCTTAGGTTCAATGCAATTCTCAGGAACAGAGATTAATCTCACCAAATTTAAAACAGTATTTTCTATTTCCTAAACCATTGTTCCCTTATTGAGGGTCAATTTTTTTCCACCAAGGCTGACAAACTGCTGACATTTAAGCTCTTCACAGTTTTTCAGAAGAGAGCCATAAGTCAAAGGATGCATGTAATCTTGGTGACTCCTGCCAACAGCTTCAAAATTTGAAAAAGATAAGGAGATGTTCTAGAACACAGAAAAAGGAGGGGAAGAGAGCATTCTGGATTTTTGATCCTCGTTTGTGGTATCCAACACAGATCATCTGTTTTCTGTATAAAATATGGGGGTAGGAACTTGGTTTTTTTAATACCACAATATAAATATTTTTGTCCCAGTATAGGAGAATAAGACTTGGAACTCTGAGACTTAAGCTAAGTAACACATAGTCTTTATTACAAAGATGTGATTTTTTTTTCCCATGAAAGTTTTAGGATTAAAAATAATATTACCTTATGTTTAATGAACTGATTTTGAAAATCTGCATCAAGAAAATAAAAATATGACCTTTCTAAGCAACTAATACAGCGATGAATACAAAGATAAAAAATTAATTGCAGAAAGAGATTAAAAGTCAAAAAAGAGAAAATACAGCTAGAAGAAATTGTAGATCTTAAATAAGGATGGATAGAAGGACGTGCCGAGATAGTTACAACACTTTACTGCTTCAGACTTTTACTGAATGAGCCATGACAAGTACAAAGCTATGAAAAGTAGTCTTATGAATTAAGTTTGAATAGAAAGAAAATACTCCTTTCCAGAACTACAATTTAAAGAAACTATTGACGACATCACTTGATGGCCTCTGTGAGAAAATCACCCCTTGTTTTTGTCGCTATTCCAAAAAAAAAATCAAAACAACAACTCTCCAGGTGTTCTTATTCTTTCTTTGTCTTAAGAACAAATACTTCTCAGGAACTTGACTTTAATGATAAATGACAGAAAACCTGAAAAAATAATTTCTGTGAATTTTCACCTCCAATTTGTTATATGTAGTAAAAGAGAAGAATGCTGAAAATAGTAAACAGTAAGAAATTATTTCAAATACTGAGGGGAAAAAGAAAAGGAAGAGTGAAGGACAGCTGAGCTGAAATCTGAGCTCGCAGAGTATTCTGTCTTTCTCATTTAGTCTGAGTACAAAGTGCAGCTCTCTTAAAAATACTATGGAGGAACAAATAGAGAATTTGTGTTGGGTTGAGTTCAGTGGTATTGAAAAAATAATTTGACTCATCTGTCTTCAGAAGGTTTGTTTTCAAGTAATATTCCCACTGCTGGATATCAATCCCATTATAGGTTAGTTTTTTAAGTCAAATAATTAGACAGGCAACATAAAAGACTGGTGTTATTGTCAGCCCTCAAATACACAAAACTCATTAGAATGACTAAAAATAATATTTTAAACATTTTGTTGTCGTATCTTTCAAGGGCTTCAGTATTTGTAGTTGCTGAAGTTCTAATGTTGATCAGCTTACTGCTGCTGCTTGGGCTTTTGATGTGAAAGAGAGACCATCAAGAGGCAAACAACTTGCAACAGCACCGGAGTCATCAGTATCTTATAAAACATGAAAATCAATTCTGCACAGCAGGCTTGTCTAGTCAGTCCCAGGCAATACTTTTTTACACAGTGCAGAAAGTCAGACCAATACACTTTAAGTGGAGTATTTAGGAAGACATTCTCAGTAAGTAATCTCTAAAACACAAGAGGATCTACTAGCAGTCTAGACATATTTTTTGCCACAAAGAAACATCACTTTATGCTGTTGAAATGGTGTATGCAGAAATCACAAGGAGAAGATGAACATTTAATTGAAGCAGGAATGTCAGTGTGAGGAAAGAGAGAAAAGTGGCAGCAGGAATAAGGAAATTAAAGCACGCCACTCTTTTTCATCCACAGCTTTCAGTGCTTAATGAATCCAATAAACACTTTAGATAATGAGCTATTGTTGACTAAATCAGCAGGCTTTCTAGCATGTGTTGGAGATCAGAAGACCTCATTCCTCTTGTTTACTAACAGAAATCTATGGCACAGTAGGATTTTGGACTAGGTCCTTCTTATAGCAGGCTAGTTTAATGAAGTGGTTAGGAACCACAGCACAGTCTAACCCCCACTTTTCCAGATTGTTCATATTCTCTAAATAAATTAACCAAAGACATGAATATTATTAATCGGTTTCACAGAGGAATTTCAGCAGGGAAATTAGGTGACATGTCAAAGGCCAAGTGGAAAAATCAATGATTGAGCCCAAATATGTTGAATCAGGGTCCTGATTAATATGAAGTCATTTTTTTGTTTTTATGTTGGTAGACCCTCTGCTCCAAGTAGATAGCTGATTTTGCTCCATACAGAGCAAATTAAGACTTAATTCCAGTTTTGTAGACAGAGAAAAAAACCCCTTTTTCTCCATATAAAGGGATCCCAATTATACTCATTACGATCCACTGTCCTGAACTAACTCCTGGCAATATTCTGACTCTTTTTGGCACCAAGACAAGAGTAATCAAGAATCAAAGATGTAATAGATAGTAAACAGAACTGTATTTCCTATAATCACACTCCTATTTGCATTGCTCCTATGTGATTATATATTCACATGTTCTCTGTGAATTCCCAAAAGAGTAAGCAGGGTGTTTTTGGAAGTTAATAAAAGAATTGTGTTTCTCTTACAAATAGCCTGCCTCTTGAGTGCTTACATCATAGATCATGTATCTCTGTTAATTTAGATTTATAGTAGATACATGATAGTAGCCACGCTTCCAAATAGCTATAGGCACTCACATATTATGAGCAATCTGTAGTGTTATGGTAGTTACAAAAAGCAAAATAAGAAAAGCCTACACTACTTAAATGCATTTTTCATGAAGAAAAATGAACATTCAACACTGTTTAGAACTCCAAGCACAGGAATATGAGGCATTTAACCCCTTCTCATTTAAAACAGAGATCCTCACGTAAAATGGCTCAGGTGTGTGAGAAAGGCAGAGTTGCTCAACTAGTGACTAGAGCCTCCTCTTTTCCATACTGGACACCCCCAGCATCCTCAGCTGCTCTTCATAGAAGCTGTGCTCCAGAATCTTCTTCTCCAGAACCAGCTTTGTTGCCCTTCTCTGGACACCTTCCAGCATGTCAAAGTCTTTCTTGCAGTGAGGGCCCAAGAACTGAACACAGCACTCAAGCCGTGGCCTCACTGGTGCCGAGTACTGCCATGGTCCTGCTGGTGACATCATTTTTGATAAAGATCAGGAAGCCGTTGGCCTTCTTGGCCTCCTGGGCACACTGCTGGCTCATGAGCTCAGCCTGTTCTTGACCAACATCCCCAGATCCTTTTTCACTGGGCAGCTTTCCAGCCACTCTTTCCCAACCCTGTAGCACTGCATGGGGAGGGCAGGCCCAAGAGCAGGCAGTGGCAGTGGCATCCTACAGCTGCCTTCCCCTGAGCAAGCACAGACCACTTGTGCCTTCCTGCTGCCTGTGTTTCAGTAGCCTCATAATTCAGCATAGCCTTTTGGGCAGTGGTAGAAGGGACAGAAAAGGCTTCTGGCTCGTGAATGTGGCTCAACTGTTTTCTATTATTTAAGTTATGATCCTTGGATAGGTGCTCCTATGAATACTAGTCGGATGGGTACCTTCAGCTTCAATCCTGCTTGCTTACAAAAACCTTCTTTAGACTTTATTTTTGGTTATCTTAAAATCTTTGGTTTGGGTGAATGGAGGATATCTGCATATTTGCACTCTGTGAGCATCAGGGAATCTAACACAGAACCTGTAATTTCTGGATGTTCAGCATTTCCATCAAAAGAAGGCAGAGGAATATTGTACTGGAAAGATGTGATCCTGAAAAACTTTACCATGTTTTGTATCACTTTCAACTGTTTAAACAGCTCTCCAACTTTTCTCCATAGAAGGGGGAGCAGTGTTCAACATAATGCCTGTGAAAGAAGACTTGCCCTGAACAGGAGCTCATCCTTATCCAGCTGGAGGCTTCTCATAGGGCTGATATGTGAGGCTGATGTTTGACAAGTCAAGATGTAGCCTTGGGATAGCCTTTTGCTGATTCTTAAACTCAGCTTTTCTACTCCAATAGAAATATAGAAACAGCATTATCCTGAACATTTAGTTTGTGGAACACTCATTCGGCCTCTCTGAAATGATTGTTCCCTCAACTTTTTTGCTTTGTTGTTTCCTCCTTGTCTGTCTTTAATGCAGATTTACTTATTTAAACTGTTTATTGGAATAAGTTACACATAAGAAACTCCTCCTCTATCACACTACTGTTTTTGTTAAATTTCATAATTCTTCTCTGTGTGTTATTTATTTAGGACTTTTAAACTCTCTTTTTAATCATGAGAAATGGCTCATGTACCCAGCCTGCTAAGTATTTCCCATCCTTTATTCAACTGGATAATTTAACCCTCACTTGCAGATTTAATCACTATTTTTCTGTTAGAAGGTGTGTTTCCTTCTGGGTTGTGAAAATTACTATATAGACTCTTTGTCTGAAGAAAAAAAAACCCCAAAAAACAGAACTGAAATCACAGGAACTTAGGAAGAACTGCAACAAAGGAAGAGTGATAGGGGTACCTGACAGTTGTTCTTCCATTCCCAATACTTTTAAACTGTTACTACAGCCACTATTTTATTCTCTTTACTTTAAAGACAAAAGGGGTATGAATAAAGTCCACAGTAAGATATTTCTGGTGTCTGTTATCAGTCCCTTCTGTGGGTAAACATGGCACCACTGAAACTGCCTAGCTTGTTGTCCCAACAAAACCAGTCTGCTTCTCCTCTTTGTTAATAGCTGGTCACCAGCTGCCTTTTATAGACCAAATACCTAACAGGGCCCTAGTCATCCACTCTGTTAGTGAAAATAACATTTGCACTTACAAGTAGTAATTTATCTGATGGTCATATGTGCAATTGCCTCATTTTGTCCTGTGCACATCTGGCCTAGTACATGTAGATATGAACAGGATCAATGTTGACAATAAAAAAATCAGAAAGAACTCTGAAGAATGATCACTCATAATTCAAACTCTTTCCTCCAGAGATGCAACCTCATGTGTCCTAGAATCACTAGCAGAGCCTCTGTCAGGAAGAAAAGAAACATCTCCATCCTCCAGAGGCTAGTATTCATAATAGAAGTATGCAGGTATTTAGTAAGCACTGTAGTGAATGAACCTATTCTCCTCTCTAAAGTAGCTTTATTCTCCCTAATTCTTCAATAAGAAAGCCATCATATTGTACTTCATTTTCTTTAAAGAAAAGAATACAGAACTTCAGAGTTCTTTATCCTCCACATTTTGCAGCCTTACAATAAGAAAACAGTGAAGAATAATAAGATATATGCTGAAAGCTTCTGCAACAAACCCTTAACACTCTAGAAGGGAACTCATTGTCCAACTTACGTAAAGAAAGAAAAAATGAGCTATGGATTTAAAAAAAAGTAGTATGCATATTTCTTATTCAAGCCCTGAAAAACTCTGGTCTAGGATTAAATGTCATATCTGAGATATAAAAAGCTCATGACACTATTTGTAGTTCACAGATGCTTAGTGGCATCTTAGACACACAGAGGAATGGGACCAACACTCAAGATGCCTCTCCAACCCTAGGCAGGTTTCCAAAGATGTCCTGATACCCAGATTGAGGTGCAGTATTGGAAACCTACAAAAGAGGAAACATATGTAGAGGGGAAAGACAGGTTAAGAATTTTTTTGTCTGGAGGATGGAGGACTCTGGGTACTTACCACCCAATGAAATGTTTGCAGGGAAGTCAACAAAGGTTATATAAAAGTGACTCACCACAGATCAGAGTGGAAATAATTAAAAAAACCTAAACCCACATAACCCTAATGTCATATGAAAATAAGCTTTTCTTTCAGGACAATACCAATATTTACCTGAGGCAGAAATGATTAGAGTAAGCAGTTATCAACACCCTTTAACAAAAAATAGATACAAAAGAAATTCTATACAATACTGATTTTACTGTCTTCAATAAGAACTTGATATCATATTGGAGAAGGATATTCTCTATGAAGTAGGACTTGCTAATATTTATAGTATTGCAGTTTTACATTTCAGTTTGATCACAAACGCCTTTCCCAGACAGCACTGGAGGCTAAGAAATGACTCAAAGGAAATTTTTCAAGCTGATCCTCTGCAGGCTGTCAGTGCACACTGTAGTATTCTGAAAAGTGCATATATGAGCACAAATGGACATGCAGTTATCAGTGTGAATATCATACCTTGCTATGCCTCTCTCTTCTTCCAAAGCTATCTGACAAAGGACAGACACTCTTAATAATGGCTCTTCTTGCCAACATCATTTTACACCTCTTCTATTTCAGGTTATGCACAATGTGTTGCTGTTATGCTGCTTGATGGATTTCAGAATGGTTTCACTTTGGAAAAGAAGCAAAAGAAACAAAACCACTTTACTACTTTCACTTGGCTGCCAGAAGATTTTTTGAGACATTTTGTAACCAGATAGTCTAAGAGGTTTCAATGAGGGCAAGAAAGAAAGTAGATCTTCAGTGAAATGTAAGGATTGAAATATCATTCAGGGTACTCCATACATCGACTGAGCTCCTATGCATGGGTGACTGAAAAAGTCATTAAAAATGGGCCTCACCTGCCACATGAAGTCGATTTTTTTTTCAGTCCATATGTTTTTGAAGATAATAATGGGATTTTCACTGTGGTTTCAATTCTCTCCAGCTGGGTAATTTGTGTGACACACTTTGAAGGCACCTGCCAGCTAAATAGCTGTAACTTCTGGGTTTTACTGCATCTATCACAGTTCATGTGCTAGAAAGCTGGAGAAAAATATTTTCATTTGACAAATTAGGCATTGCCTCCACACAACAATCTAATATTTATAGACATTCTGACAGACTAATGAATAGATAGATACATTTGCATAGAAGGACAAGTAGTAGTTTCTAGATGAAAGAACAGAGCAATGCGATAAAATGTTAAAGACAGATAAATATGTCATGTAGATTCTGATTATACCATCTGACTGTCAACAGAAAAAGCCGTAACTTGCTAGCCACATCTCAAGCAGACAATTCAGCAATCAAAAAGGCTTTGAACATTTCATGACAGCTTGAAGAATTTGGATTTTTGGACCCTGTTAGTATTAGTTATATTTTGTTGCTATTGGAATAGTATCTTTGTAATGATCTCTGAAAACTATCTGCATGTATCCAAGGAATCCAGTATCCCTGGATGAAGTCAATACATTTTAAACAGTAGCAAAGAAGGGTATCTAACGTCTTATCTTTGCTGTATTGTTACATAGAAGAAATATGACCTTATTCTTTATTCAGCAGGCTCATTATTTCCCCCCCCCCCCCCCCCCATATCATGAGCATTTTTATTGTCATCATCAACAGAAAACTGGTATAATGGAAACTGTAAGAAAAGATAATTTGATTTAAAAAAATCCATCATCTAATCAGTAGCAAATAAATAATGGAATATTTAAAATCTGGGGTACTGTGAGAATTAAGGCATCAGTACATTTATGTAAGGTGAGCTAGAACAACTTTTTTACTGATAGATATTTTTATGAGCTCTAACAAAATACAACAAAGTGAAAATAACTTCATAGCGAATATGTCTATAAGATGCCTTGGGGACCCTAGCTGAGAATAAAGATAGGAAAGAGCAGCTTAGGTATTTGGTCTGAAGGGATCCCAAAGGGTTTTGATTAGCACCATAAATAGGAGGTTCTGTCATAGATGTTATTAAGCTGCTTGAGAATCTTAAGGAATCTTGTTTATCAAAGAGAAATCACAGCTTTATGGATATGACTAGCCTATCTTTGGACAAAGATAAAAATATAACATGAAAGAGTCTTTGAAGACTATTCTGCAACTCTTACTAGCACTAAGTTGTGCTTAGCCTTTCAAGGAGGTCACAGTGGAACAAACCTAATGTAAGCACAGTTGCAGAAATATTCTTAATAGCACACCAAAGTAGAACAGGTGTTTCCCCTTGGCTTAGGGCAGCCATTTGGAGTTGCCAACAAAGTGGAAAGAATGAACTAGGAAAACAGCTGGCCAGGTAATGCACTGAGCCATTACTCCTTCTCCTTAATCTTTGATGGGGGACAAAGCGCTACACTAAAGCCAGTGCTTAGTTCTCAGCACAGAAATCAGGAGTCCCAAAGGAGAGGGTGATATTAATCCCTCAGAAGTGTAACATTTCTTAAACACTTTGCCAATCATAGGGGGCTATGAAGGCATAAATGAAGGGATGCTCAGGTTGTTCGCCCTTGCAGCTGCAGTGGTAGAGAGATATATCTGGCCCAGTCAAGTCTCAGAGCAGATCAGCACTTCAACATAGTTCCTATAGCACTTGCACTTGCAAGAATAGAAAGTAATTCTATCTTGATGGCATGAAAAGGCATTGGCTACAAAACACATAAAATCCTAAGAAAATAATATGGCAATTATTTGCTATAAATTACCAAGACAGATATTGCACAGACAGTGCTTTCTCCATGAACATCTTGGGCCAGAAGAGCACAGGACATCCCTAGGAGAGAAGTGGGAGCTAGCACCAGGCTGCTCTTCCAAAAGTATATGGAGTAAGTGTCACACTTAGGGACTGACCTGTGCTTAGTCTAAGTCTGCATTTGAATGAAAATTATCCTGCAGACTTAGACTATCACAGACACTAGACTCCGTGTCTCTGGACTTCCCTTTAGTGAAGTATTTTCCTGTACTTGTGACTGAAGAGTTTTTCTGGTCCTTATGGGCTCACCACATGAACAGCCCTAGCACAACGTCCAAGTTACTAATATAATTAACTCTTATTCTTTTCCCCATGGTGAACTTTGTAGTAAATAGTACAAACATCTCTTCAATTACTAGTTTACTATTACCCCCTTCTACATTGTCTAGCTAGCTATTTTATCCATACTTTATCTTCTCTTCCTTGTTAATCTAATTTTTATCTGCCTAAAACATCCCTTAGACTTTCTGCCTCTCGAGCACAGGCTGTACCACTGGAGATCTTGTAATTAAACCTTGTCTGTTAACTCAGGACTTATGGCTGAATATTCTTGAGCAGCTCAAACACACATGGATCATTGAGGTACATTACTGTCTTTCACTTCCAGAGGATCTTCAGTAGAATTACCTTCTGAATTGAATTTCCAGAACAAGTGAAGCTGGAGATTAGCACCTCTGAGATGCTAGCAATTTAAAACACCAGCAAAGGAAAAGAGGAGAAAAATAAAGTTTTGGAATACTGAAAAGATGTAACCTTACCCAGGTACAAGTTTCCAGGATTATAAAGTGATACCACCATCTCCCTGACTCAATAGGTCTTTGTATATAATTTATATATAACGTCCAAGAACAGGAAAAACCCCCACCACTTAAATTTTGATTTTTCCAACTTTGCTGTTGTTGATGTAACTTCATAACAAAACAGAATTTAGATCCGTATGTAAATATTACACTGAATAAGTTATGGGAGTCACTGTGACTTTCAAGAGTGAAGAGTACTGCAGGTCTGAAGAGGAGGCAGGGCATCATTCTGGACAGAGTTGCATCCCACAGTCATTGCAAAGACACCACAGACATATTAAAGTAGATAGAACACGAGACTAGGTTATGGGTGATAAAGATTCTGGCTTCAGCATGGAGGATTCCTTTTCAACTTCAAGAACTGAAAACTCCTCCAAATCTGGCTTTCCAACTTTTATTTTATTACTGCTCTATGTTTTGAAAATCCACATCTCTACTCTCCTTGTTCAAATAATTCAATTGTTTTCAGCTTGATACTTACTTTAGTTTTATTATGTCCTTCAAGACTGGTAAAGTGATTAGAAGTCCAAGCCAGAAAATGGTCATGGATACAATTAGCCTTACTGTTCTGTGGAAGAGCTGGCCTTGCTCCAGAAAAAAACCTCCACATTTATTTCACCTTCTTAGCTGGACAACCAGCAAAACACCATAACTGTAGGGTCTATGGTAAATTGCGCTGCTAATAGGGCTGACATGGGGGCAAGCCTTTCATCCTTCCCCTCAAATCCTCCTTAGCTCCCAGACTGTCAAGCCTGTATCAGCCTAACCTATTGCCTGTCTGAAGCTACTCTTTCATGTTTGTCAGCTGGACTCAATACTCCACTGATGTGAAGGGTATGAATAGGTCTCGAAACTAACTGGATAAGAAGTGAGGTTTATTTTCTTTCTCTGAATACTTGAGGATTTTTGCATTTGCTTTTTGGCCTTCCTTTTCTCTGAAGGCCAAAGGGGGAAAAAAAATCTGTAGAATAACAAGTACAATGGAAGTCTAAATCGCTTGACTTGAAATTTGACACATACTAACATCTTGACAGAAGTTTTACAGAACACTACAACTCAGGATATAGAAATAAATATCACATACACACATACAGGTCTTGAACATCTGCCAAAATATTGGTTATCTTGCAGATTCAAACCCTTCTGGGAGCAATCCTGAGAATGCTAACTGAGGTCAGTATCTCAGCACACAGAGGGCAGTTTGTAACTCAGCCAAGAACCAGTACTACAGGACTGGAGCAAGTTTCTAATTATTCACTATAGGCACTCCTTTGAATACTGAGAGCTGTTTGGTTGTAGTCTCAAAGCACCCCTGGTCAGGCAGGGCCTTTTGGGTCTGCTGGGCCTTATTTTTGATTTGGTTCTTCTCCATATCTGGTGATGTGGGCACTGCCCACGTACGCAATTTTTCTTGTGGGCACAAGGTGTGCCTCCAGGCACTTGCCTTCCTCTTCCATGGATGCAGTGGCATCTTGAAGACAAAGGCAGAAGATCAAGGTGGAATGAGCTTTGGATCACCCTCTGCCTCACCCCACACTGGGTCCTTAAGGAATTGTCATCTTTCCTTAGGCCTTTATGCAGTGTCTCTTGGATTACTTTCTTTGTGATCATGCAGCATTCTGCAAGCAAAAACTAGCTTCCATGCATGTAGCTTAGTACCCAAAAGTTACACCCTTTCACCACAATCTCCAAATTGTCAAGAAAAATTGGACAACTAAGTAGTACCATGTGAATCTGTTCCTCTAGTGCAGGGTGAATATATGGTTGTTGCATTCCCAAAATTATAATCTCATATTCCATTTCAAACACAATGGGTTTGAGACCAATACCCAGTGCTGTGCTCTGATTATAGACACATAGACAACAGTTAACCTACTAATTAGCCTTTCTATGGCTTTAATTTAATATCTAGGATATGAGGGTGAGCTTGTGAACATACTGTGCTCAGGAGGAACCACAAGTTCAAAAGCCTGCAGAGCTACATCATCAGCTGCTATTCCAATATTGTTGCTGACCCTAAGTAATTCATAGTCTTTGACAACACGAAATACATGCAAGCTGTGAGCTCCAAGAAAGAATCTGCTTCTTTATTTCTATGAAAATCTCCAGCAACCCTGCCTATGGTAAAAAAACAAAAACAAAAAACCCCACAAATACTTTAAGAGGTTGCATACACATCTTTGGAAATAGATTGGCAAAAGCAAGAAAATATCTACTTTGGCTTTTATGTTCAAAACACAAGTATATCTCAAATCACTCTCTTCTGTTTCTGCATACAACTTTGTTTGAATAAAGACAGGTGAACTAATCCAGACAATTAATTCAAAGAACTTCCATTATCACACACAGAAAGAACTTCAGAACTAAATGAACTATCATTCTGGAGTAAATACTCCCATTTCTCACATGTACATTGTACACAGTGCTCTCCTCATGGGGAGTTGACAGGTCTCAAGGATATTTTTAAAAACTTTATGAAATTCTAAAGAAAACAAGATTGCAAAGTGTTCAATCTCCACTTTAAAATAACACAATCTTAAGCAAAGATGAGACAGGCTTTGTTTCCCTTAAGCAAACTTTAGCACTTTTTAATAATTTAATTGTTAATTAAGGATTAAGATCGCTGTCTTTCATTAGGCAGCTCAGCTGATAGCAGGTATGTTCCTAGATCTAGAGTTATTTGGTAAACTGATCTGTTTATTGTAAACTTTTCCTTAATTTTATGCATATTATATTAATTCCTAACAGGATTTCTGTTGCTCTGCAGCTTAAAAGAAGTGCATTGTAAACTCATGAGATTTTGTAAGTTCTTGCTGAATTTCAAGATGACAAGAACAAAATGATCCATAATGAGCAGCATAAAAAATATATATTACATATGTAAATATCAGTCCATAAAGATAGAAACAACACACGCATTTATGGAGAGATGCTGGTGATAGTTATTAATGACACAGCATATTGACACTCTGACTGGCTTTTATGGACTCCTAAGAATACGAAAAGAGCAAGGGAGACTGAAACACACTCTTTGGGTATTTTGGCATTTTAAATATTTTTTTTATCAAAAAGCCCAAGTAAGTTTTGTTGTCCGGCTGGATCCAATGTTGGAATGTCTGGGTTCACTTTCCAGGTTGTGTGCTTGCTTTCAATACCTATAGGAGCCAAAGTAATATAACAAATGGAACTGGTGATGAAAAATGTAAGGATACACAGACAGTCTGTTGGAAATGAGAGGTTTCAAGAGAAAGTTATCATTATTGCAGAAAGCAGGTGACCAAAAAAAAAGAAACAGGGTTCATGGCAGGGCTGTGAACAGGAAATTTGGTGGGAGAAAAAAGGTAACTACACTATTTTCTTTTATAGGAACACAAGAGAAAAACTTCCACATTCTTGGGCCTATTAAGCCCATTCAAGGTAGCTGTACAGAGAGTAAGAATCCAATCCAGAATGCAGACAGCTCAGCCAAGCTGACTGCACACAGACCCTGGGTAGCTTGCATAGAGCTGCCTGTGGAAAAGTCAAAGCAAAGCAAACATGGCTCTGTTTTAGCATGAAGGTCACAAAAATTGAGAATATAAAACTCCTGCATCTTGCTGGCTCTCTACTACTCTTAAAAATAATTTTAAAGAATTCTAAAAGTTTTCTTTTATTTCTAAAGATGAGAAGTGAAGTTACTTTTCTTACATATGGAAACACCAGCTGAGACAGAAGAAATGTAATCCCCATTGCTGACTCCTTGATATGCGCCGTGTCTTGGATAGTTGATGGCAGACAAGTACTGGATGACAATAACTTCCAATTCCTAAATATTTTTCATTCCTCAAAATGATACATTGCTGTGTGCTTATATTCCACAGTGGCCCCATATAAACATACACTGTTTGTTTTTCAATTACTTTCAAATCCCAGGCATTCCAGCTAACAATATTGATAGCCCAATGGACTTAGTCAACAGTACTGCACTTGCAAAATAAAAATTTATTTGTTTTCCTTTTTTTGTCCTTTTCTCTCACTCTCTTTTTTGACCGCCTTCCTCAGGAGGCAGATATGAGAGCCTGTATTTTTAAATTCTAAATGAAGAACTCAATTTCCACATTGAAACCATTTTTCGTGCTGAGGTTTTATATCCACTTCCATAGCTGCACTGAGTATAAAACTGAAGATCAAAGTGGAAGGATCAGTAGAGTACAGCAGTGAAGTCTGAGTTCAGTTCACAGGGATGGTGCTACAAGACTTGGATCTAACCACCCATAAAAGAAGAGTTTTGCTGCCCTATGACCATGACATTACAGTGAAATACTTTAACAGACCTGTGAGAATATCTCAGATGTGCAGCTCTGTCAGAGTGCACTGATGAGAGCCAAAACATACATTGGAAAACATGTATGGTCACACTCTCCTAACCTTGAACGAGCCTCGTAGAGATTTGCTTTCCAAAAGTATGAGAACAGGCTTCTCCAAATCAATAATTACTAGAAAAATAAAGCAGAAAATAAAGTGTGAGGTAAGATAATTCTGTGCTTTCTCTTGACCCAAGACAAGATCACCTGCATCTGTGTCATCTTGACTGGTAGAATGGAAAAAGGAATTTGTAAGATTTGTAAGAAGTATTTCATGAGAATAATGGAAATAATTGAGACTATTGGGTGAATAATTATTCTTATTAACGAGAATAATTGTGTGGGTGTACAACTATTTTCTCATCTGAAAAGTGAAAAGTCACTCAAATTCTCATTGAGTATATCTAGTGTCTTAAGGATTACCAATTCTTTTTTCCTGATTAATAAAAAAAACAGTTGTTAGTTTGTTATTGATTATTTTTACCTTATTTTGGACAAGCCAAGAAGCTGAAGCCTTTCTAATCTCCCACAATATGATTTGTCTGGAGGAAAAGCATAATTGTAACTTGTCACCTCCCCTCTGTTGCTAGCATATCTCGTATAGCAGAACAATGGGCAGGAGAAAAGATGAGAGTCAAATGCTGCATCTGTCCCTGGGGCACAGTTTAGTGAAGCAGTGAAGCCTGCAATCCCCTGGCCTTAGCAACATTCTCAGTACAAACGGCATCATTCCCTCTCAAGTTTCGTGCCTAGCTCCTCACTTAGATGAAACATCTCTCACAGGATCATTCTTTGACTCCCTGGTCAGGTGTTAACACTGGTTCCCTGTGAGGCAGCACTGAAGGACACCTGGGATCAAAAGGAAGAGAGACAAGAACAACATCCACATTCTTCCTCTCTCTCTTCTTTTTCTTCAATATCTGTATCCTGCTTTACTTTCTTGTGCTCACAGTGCCCTTCATTTCACTTTCCAGATGGATATTTCCCTTCACCACTGTCTGACACGAATTCAGTCTGTTGGCCTCCAAAGTAGAAACAAAATTAACTGCTCAAAATTCTAAGGACTACCTTGGAGCTCCTGGAACTGTGAAAAATATCCTTTTCCAAAACAGTGAAACCCTCAGCCCTCTGCCAGGAACAGCAAATGCCTTTAGCTCTGAATATGGGGTTTGCTGTCAGAGGTAATTAAATCCAAGTCTCAGCTAAATTCTCTCCATGGATCTGGAAATGAATAATTGTAGGATCAAAATGAAGTATTTGTTGTTGTTGTGTCTGTTCACACTTTGTACCTCTTTTATAAAGTAGTAGAAAGAGCCTGCTCTGTTCCATGCACTTATATGACATTAACTTTGACAAAAAGGCACAAATTACAGGGGGCCTACAGGTCTTTATAATGTTGAGGTTAGTGATAAAAGCTACATCCATATGCGAAAGGCATACAAAGGGCCCAGTACTGAGCCTGAAGTTAATCCCAGACTACTGAGTGGCTCCTCTCTCTCATGCTGCTACAACAAAAAAGCATGGAGGGAAAGGAGGTTTGGAGAACTCCTCTTCTGACTTCAAAAAAGTAATTAAGACCCTACTGCTAAATTATCTTATTTGCAAGGAATTATTTCTTGTGAGCTATGCCAAGTATATGCTTGCTCTTTTATCGCTGCAGTGCTTATGCACTAAAGAAAGTGAAGGAAATTTTGTGCTACAAAATGAAGGAGTAGATTTCTCTTCTTCACAATTTTGGAAGTTGAGTTTTTGTTTCCTAGAAAAACTTGGAGAAGAAAAATAACACCTAGCTTATTTAAAAAAATAAAAAATAGTCCATTTGGATTTTGTTTTAATCAAATCAGGCCAGTATATAAACTTTTTAGTACATGACTGAAATTTTGCCATCTTTTTTTCAGTAAGTTTCTTTTCTTATGTCTCTACACAGCGACACACAGCAGAAGCACTGTTCAGTGAGTTTTTCATCCTATTAGGAATGCAAAGCATGTAAACAAATTGCATGCTCAGATTATTTTTTAATATAATTTTGGGGAGGGAGTGTCATCAGGATAAAATTCCTCTCTAAGCAGATCCTAAGAGAAACCATAGATAGAACTTTAATGGGCTGTCTATATTTAGCCAGTGCTATAGTACGTTCATGTGGTAACCAGCTTTATCATTATTCACAGAGTCACACGTGTAACTCTGCGAATCCAGCTCACCAGGGATTAAACTTTAATAGTAAATGATTATACTGATGCTTCAGTCTATGCCCTCAGCTGCAGTAGTCACCCAGGTCAGGACCACGTGCAGCACTGTGAGATAGGGGCAGCTCACCAGCCTTGCAAGAACTATGGAATGAGAGGCACAGCAAGCAATGGAGGCTGGTGCCAAGACTCCTGTGCTTCTGCCAGTGGGGTTCCTTGCACATGTGGAACAGTTGATGCAACTTGGAATTGACTTTGGGGACCTGTGCTAGCCTGGTTTCACGATGTCACACAGACACCGCTCACCGCTTGGAGGCAGCTTGGAGCTTTCTGACCTGGTGCTGCCCTGCTGCATGGAGTCATGATTGTACCACCTCAAGCTTGGCCATTTAAATGTGGAAAGCAAAAGCAAGGAAATTAAAAATATCAACACCAACTCCTGACATCAACAGATGCTGTCTTAATTAGAAGTGTATATATTTATACATTGTTATTCTCTTCAGATCTGAGAAAAAGCGTAAGTTTGTTATCATTTGCCTTAATTTTAAGTGGGCTTTCTGGAGAGGTTTTGCATTCCTAGGTTAATAAGTGCAGCTCTGATATTTACACTCACAACAGAACAGACTTATCAGTTCTGTCAGACATGATTTAGTTACGGATTACTGGATTCCATACTGGTTGCAGAAGAAGGTGACCTTTCCTTTCCCTGGGGAATGCTCTGCTCCTTTGTGAAGTGCATGAAGAGCTGCTTAACAAATCTAACAACACATTCAAAGAAAAGATTCATCCACAGAAGATAATTTGTCACCTTCTGCACCTTTTTTGACTCAGAGTGTGCCAGAGCTCAGTAAAGACATACAAAAAAATATGTATTTTCCCCAGATGTGAGACATACTTAATCTATAGTTTCAATTAAAATAAAATTAATACCTTACTTTCAGTAGTTCTTGTATTTCCCCATATATAGATTTAAAGCCATGGGATGACCTGTGTTTTCCATTCATGAAAATTGTTTTTCTCTTAGAGAGATTGTCTCCAAAAGAGAGAGGGAGTAGGCATCCGGCACAGCCTGATTATCAAGTTGCTTTACTCCCTCCATAGTCAAAGGCAATGGAGCCAAGCCCTTCAGAAGGCAAAGTCTGAGCTGCTTAACTTGGAACAGGATGATTTGCCTTTGGGAGGATGTAGGATGGCTGGTTAAAACCAACTGTTTAAATTCATGAGTGATCAACATCAATAATCAACAGTATTCAATATTCCATGGTTGCAAGAGGAATGAAATGACAATCAGGCAAATGTAACCCAGAGGTGAAAGTGAAGTCAGGTATAAAAAAAATTCCAAATATTCCTGCATATAAGTTATTTTCAGTGACTGTTGATTTCTCATGTCAAATGTGAAGCAGGGGAAACAATAACTAAACTTTCCAGGATTAAACCCCATTGCAGTTTTATGCCGCTTTGGGTTCATCCTGTGTGGCCCTCAAAAGCTACAATGCTCAGAAATAAACAATACTGGTCAGCAAAAAATGCACCAAAATAATATCTTAACAACAATGATGGCAGGCAGACGGTGGCACCAGACCTCCTTTGGCACCTGCTCAGGTATGGAGCATGATTACGATCATGACAGAGAAAAATCCACAAGTATGGCAAAGGCCCTTGACCACACTTGCAGATTTGCTGATCATTTGCAATCACCGTTTTCCTTTCAGTAAATTAGCTTCTCACCAGTTTCCCGGCAGACAATCAAATCAATGTGTATATGATGCTCTGAGGGAGAGATCCAAGGAACCCAGTACTTTAGGAAGAGAAAAAAACCAACGAAGTAATTTCAGCTTCAGTGAGGAAGAAAGAAACTATCATCCGCTCATCCATGTAGCCACCATACTTTATATAGAAAAATTCCACATATGTTGAGTCACCCCCAGGATGTTACACCTATGGATAGCAGAAGATATCCTGTATTTGACCCTGTTTTTGTAGCTCCTGTCTTTCATTTGCGTTTATGGGATAAAGCTTCTCACAATAAGTTTCAGCCTTCAAGCTACTTGTTGCTGGTTTTGAGGTAAACAGCACAAAACATTTTGTTGCCTAGATATTATTTTCCCTTCTGAGCAGGAGCCAAATATAGCAGTATGGACTCTGCACTGGGAATCAGTTACTCTGAGTTCTCTTCAGCAATAAATTCTGATGGCTAGCAGCAATGGTTTGGGCTGGCTGACCAAGAGTTTCTCTGCGTTTCCTCGGCCTAGATAAAGGCAATATAGAATCCAGCAATATATGTAAGCAGGTCCAGTTATTTTTCCAGCAAAATTGTTTTTCAAGATTTACTTTCATTTGTTATAACCTGTCTTTTGACACAGCTGTAGAGATCTGGCCGTCAAAACAGGGCAAAACCCAAACAGGTAAACAACAAAAAGACAAAGAAATAAGAATACCTTACTGAGGAGAGTTTTATTAGCTGTATGGTTTTCAACAGAGGCTGGCCAAAATTTAAAATTTAGGGTAGGATTAGTAATTTCCACATTCAGCTTCACTATTTCTCTAAATTCTTCATGGTTAAGGCTTAGCTCATCCCTATGCCTGGTTTCCCTTGTGGGCCTGTTTTCCAAATGACGAGTAACAGTTTAGAAGTGAGTTTCATTCCAATTTCCTCACCCAATTTGCACTCTCAATTTGATCTAAAAATATTTTTAGTGGAAAGTGCTCTATAAAAGTCTCAGTCAGAGAAAGTGTCTTAATTTAACCTCAGCTGGGAACTAAGCACCTCACAGCCACTCACTTGCTCCCTCCACGCACTCCCAAAAGGATGAGGGAGGGAGTCAGAAGAGTAAAAGTGAGAAAAGTCATGGGTTGAGATAAAGACAGTTTAATGGGGCAGAAAAGAAAGAAAACAATAGTAATGATATTAACAGTAATGGTAAAAAAAAGAGATAGAATATGCAAAACAAGTGAAGCACAATGAAATTCCTCACCACTTGCCCACTGGTACCCAACCAGTTCCCAAGCCAACTTTCTCCCCGGTTTTATGTCCTGGTGTCATATGATATGGAATATCCCCTTGGGTGTGTTGTCCTGGCTGTGTCCCCTCCCAGCTTCTTGTGCCCCTCCACCCTTCTCACTGGCAGGACAAGAGAAGCTGAGGAGTCCCCAATGTAGAATAAGCACTGCTTAGCAACAACTAAAACATCAGTGTGTTATCGACATTATTCTCATAACCCTCATAAAGCGCTCACTGAATCCAAAACAAAGCTACTAGGAGGAAAAGTAACTCTATCCCAGTCAAACTCAGGAAAGAAGGACAGCATTATCTTACTTAAGTGTAAGATTAAAATGAAATATTCTGCCCCAAGCGCCTTTGGAATGAGAACCGATACTGAATCAGTGGAAAATCCCCCTTCCAAGTTGTCTTGGAGTCATAACATCTAGAACTGATGCAGTCCTGGATAGACATGCACAATGAAGAATTAGATTTCATTAGAATGAGATAATTTTTTTCCCAATTAACATTTTAAGTCTGAAAAATTTGAAATTCTTTCTTTAAAAAAAAGCAAAAAAAATCCTCCCTCTCCCCTACCCACTATCATCTCTAGCAATTTTGTTTGGGCTTTAGATACTAACTACTGAATTTTGGTGATGTCGGAAACCAGGCATTTATTCAAACAATTTTTTCACATCAGTATTTTTCTAGTGCCACATACAAATTTTGTTCTCACTCTGTCACTGCTTAATTTTCTTAATAGCCTCTTATGATGGATATGCCAATGAAATTAAAGTCAAGAACCTCAGAGCAGCTTTTCTATTTTCTAAAAGATTCAAGAACATTTGTATACCCTGTGATGCAGTAAAGCGTACAGCTGGTTCATGATTGAAATCAGCAAATAAAAGAAATAAAAACAGTGATTATCTGATAGCTTGTTCTCTTATTAAAATTTCGTCATCTAGATATCCAACTTAAATCCTAGTCCTTGAATATTCTTCAAGCCAGAAAGAAGGATTTACAGAGTTATATTTTCCCATATGCCAAGCACAGAACCCAAAGAAGAAATATCTAAACACAGAACTATGAGTATATGAAGAGATAATATGCAGCTGATGCCTTCAGTCCCCAATTTCAGGACTCCAAGGACATGGGAAGAGGGCAGACTCAGCAAATTAGGGGTGTCTACTAATATTCTGTCTGTCCTCTTATGCCATGCCTTTACTAAACTTAAAATTCAGCAAATTGGAGCCAGCTAATGGCTTCCAAGGAAGTTGAATCAACCAAGAAGGACTCTGTGCCTTGGCCACAGCCATACCCTTTTGACTGTAGGAACAGCCTGGGAGAGATTTGCTGTACAGGCTGACCATGATTCCCTAACATGCAGCAGCTCTTTTGCTCCAGCAAGAAAAAGAAAGCAATAATAGAAGGTCTGAGGTAGCTCAGGCTTCAGAAAAAAAAAAAAAAAAAAAACAAAAAAAAAAAACCAAAAAAACAAACAAACAAAAAAAAACAACAAAAAAACAAAACTCTTTTTATATACCTTCTGCATTTAACTATGATCTGGAAGGAAAACCTCCTGCTTGTGTCAGGAGACCTCAAATATGTTGGTAAATTGTTTTATCAGAGCTGTATCTCTCAACCTTTGAAATTACAAATAACTGAATCTTGCAATTAAGGAAGACAGTACCACCTCACCTACAACTGAGTGTTTTATAGCCTACATCAGCAAAAGTATTTTTAGATCAAATTGGAAGTGCAGTGAGAGCCTGAAGCTGACCAGAATCATAATGCAATGGAAAACTTCACACAGACACCTGTTTCAAAGAGATTCCTGACTCAATTGGCAGATCAAAGAGTGTCAGCTACTGCTGATAAGCTCAGATAAGCCCCTGGAATTCTGGATGCTTTGCAGATCCCAAACCTCTTAACACAAGAGACTCACTTATCACAGTTTCTTTGGGGTCTCCTGAAATTAACTGACAAAATTTCACGGTATATAAAAGAGGATATCTTGGGAATGAGCACTGCTTTCCTTTTTCCCCAGGTCAGCATGTTCTCCCTCACAGGTTCATCTCCCAAGTGCTCAGTGAAGTAAATTAGAGAGTAAATTGAATGGCTGTTCTTATTTATATTCCCCCAAGAATTAGTGGAACAACAGCTAGAATACACACAGACACAGATGGCTAGAATGAGTATTATTTTTCTGTGAAGCAATTTTTCTCTCGCTCTCTCTTTATCTGTCACATACACGTACTCTATTTCCTCTACTGATGACAAGACTGACCAGGGTGCTGATCAGCCGAGTTGCTGATATTGATAATGACAAATCACATCCACAGCTCAGGAGAACCTTAAATAAATTCTCCCAAGACACTGGCAGACATTCTCCTCCTTGCTCTGTCACTCATGGTGAAGGCTGAAAGGCTGATTAGAAATTATGCAGGGGCATTCAAGAACGGAAAAAATCTCCTTGATGGGGAGTAAGTCAGGACTATAAAATGTGTTTAATTCTGTCTCTTTCCTCCTTCAGTTTTAATTAGGATTAGAATGTCTCTGCCAGATATTTTGGAATTACTTTCATTTTCTTACACTACGCATGAGCTTATCTGCTTCACATTATCCTGAAAAATTCTGGAAAATTAACTATTGGAAATAAAACTGTTGGAAGGCAAACACATGCCAGAAAAATCCAAGGCTCTCTTCATTTCCTCACCCCCTCCAGAGCACATGGGAATCAAAAGTTTGTGGCAAAAAGCAACCCTAACATCCACTTCTTTTCCCACAAACATATTTTCATTTCATTGCAACAGAACCCTGTTTCTGGGCAAAGGACAAGCAAAAGTGTTGGCAAGAAGTAGAATCTTGGCTGGTCTGGGCTTGTCAGAAGTTTATGGATTGCATTCAACACTTCTCAGAACTAAGTGCATCATCTCCCAATAACACCTCATGTTTTATAAATACTACAGAAATAAAGAAGACAAAAATCAGGTCACCACATAGAAGAACCAAATCCACCCTCAACCCAAAGCTCACAGTGTTTTTCCTTGCACAGCCATTCATTTCTCCCCCCACCCTTATATTTTCTGTTCCTCTCCTAACATATTGTGCTCAGCCAATTGGTACTTTCCACGTTACGTAGACCCAGGGCATAATTTAAGACCCAAAATTTTGGTCCACAACCTTGAAATAGCAAACAGCCATGTTGGAGTCTAGCAACAAACAGGACAAAGCCTAGAGGGGCTGTGATTAGTGCCACCAGTAGCCACAAGCACCCTTCCTACAGCAGAGGACTAGGGTTATGATTAAATAGAATTGTTCCCCTTCAATAAGGAAAGGCTTGGAAGCAATAACCTACATTTGCATAAGGGAAAGAAGAAAAATTTTGTTACAAACCTGTAGGATTTGGTTTAGATACACCCAGCTCTGAAGGCTATCTGCCTGATGCTGAAAGCACCTTCAAATAACTCCAGGAGAGTATAAGGCAGTACATGACATTAATACTGACCTTCAGGGGTTTTACTCAGCCCTAATTATACAAATATCCACAGCAGGAATTATTGTGGTGGACCATGTAAAGAAGGCTGAGGCTGTGAGGCAGACCAGCCTTGCATGCTGGGTGGATTGCATACCTGATGTGCACCATCCCTTCCAAAGCACAAACATCTCCATGTATCCCAGTCAGACAAGACATGCACGTCCTGCCTTGTCTAAGGGACACAGGTTTAGTGGGCAGGACTCAATTGAAGGGTGGAAGATGCATGAAGGGAAGCATTGCTGGTAGATTCCAGCAGGATGAGCACTCACAAGCAGTCAGTGTAACAATGGTTATGAAGCAGTAAAGGCATCTCTATAGTCCTCTCAAAGACAGAGAGGACTCCAAGAGTGTTTGAGACACCTTCACACTTGAGGGTGTTCAATAACCTTGTTTAGTGAGATGAGGTCAGCCACAACAGGTTTATAAGTGATGGTATAGCTTTGATGCAAGATGCTAAACCAAATGGAGAAATGAGTCTACTCCAATATGACAAGTTACATGCTCCTTTAGATTAATCACTTTAGTAAGAAAGATTAACTTTTCAAAGCACATTGTTCAGAATTTGTCATGATGACTGATGATGCTTCTGTTGATTTCATAACAAATTTTGCATTTAAATGCATTTTATAATCTTTGGTGCCAAATCTAGAGCAATATATCTATCTAGCTATAGCTAATTTTCAGGCAGATGTAGCCCCAAGAACAGTCATACAATTGAATTATTTTGAAAATATATCCCCACATTTGTGGGCAAACTGGGTCTACTGATTGAATTGCCTGCCTTCTTTTGAAGCTCAGGTTGGTCCAAGTCTTTATGTAAGGAACATCTCAGAACAAACAGAAGGAAAGAGACAGGGAATACTTGGTGTCTACCTTTCCAGATAAAGAGTGGAAAGCTTTTTAATAGCTATAACTTCCATTATAAGTACGTAGAGAATATGTTATTAGTGTTGGTTTTAAGATCCAGCTTACTTTTGTGAAGGAAGATTTTGCTCCTTGACAATCACACAATTTGCTTTTTTCTTCTCCCAGTAAGAAAACTCTAAAGCTGCAGAAATCTATTTTCTTAAATATTGCACAAGACTCAAACCTTGGAGACTGAAGAAAGAAAAGGAGACTGTGATATAGTGAAATTAGGCGTCTTGAGTTAAGAGAGAGGCAAAAATATTACTAATAATTAATATTTATACAGCAGAGGTGGATTCCCTTGTACATTCTCTTAATTGTAAATTGACTTGTTAAGCAGAAGTGTGGATTCTGGACTGTTGATTTCATTTGGTCTGAAAAATCCCAGCACAACTATATAACAGCTCTTTGATTGCTCACTGCAGCTGATGTTGGCAAAAGTTCAAGCACTGAAAAATCCAAACAAGATGTTTTTTGATCTTTCCACATATGTGTTTGCCACAGGTGTTTATCTCTGTTATGTTCACGGCAAAAAAATCATTAGCCCAAATGCTGGCAGGAGAAGCTTGTTTGGAAGCTTTCGGCACGTTGGATGTTCTTCTCAGGAGGAAAAACATCCAGTTGCAAACCTGCTGCCAGTACTACTAAAAGTATCAGAGTGGTATATCATCACTGCTGTCTGTGTCCCAGGTTGAGCTCTGTTGTCTCTAGATCCTCTTCCTAGCCAGTCAGGGCATCACAAATAAGACATTTGCTGTGGAATTCAAACTGCAGGAAAGCAACTTGCCAGAAGGATTCTGAATAGAAGAGCTGCAGAACGAATGAAAAATCTCAGGAAACATCTGCTCTCTGGCTATGGATCCCCAGTGGCAGATCACTGCTACAACTATTTATGTCCTAGGGAGTTAAATCAATTTGACTTGAAGCTCTCCTTAAGAAGGATTACCCTTTACTCTCCTTAAAATGAAAAAAACCCATTAATTATATGTTAGGATGTTCTTAATTTGTTGTTCTATTTATCTTTTAATCAAAGTGTGAAACTATTTTCTATGAGTTGAGAACAAACCTTAATTCAGAGATGTCAAGACTTTAATGTCCAATGGCTCCAGGATTTTTAGTGTCTGGTGAAAGATGTTTACAGTTCAGCCTTCAAAGTTTGGACAGCTGGTACTGTAGGGCATATCCAGGGAAGCACAGCCAGCCCTCCTAACCCCAAAGCATCTTTCTAGTTACTCAGTCACACTGTCTCAAAAATTAGGCATTATTTTTCTCTCTGGCAGCAATCTTGGCTTCTGCCTTACCAACATATTATTCACCCAATTTCCATTGCAAAGTCGTCATGGGATTGACTTTTTGCTCTTATTAAGCACAGAAAAACTAAGGCAAAGCACGGAGTACCTATAATACTTATAGATTTAATAATAGATTATTAAAGTCAGCAGGCATGCCATGGAAATTTTCAGATTACTTAGCCTCTTTTGTAAACCAAAGGCTAATATATGAGCCAAACAATTACAGGCTGTGAACTTTCGCAGACATCCTGAAGGCAGCTGTGGCAGGTAAGACAGAGCAACAATTTGGAAAGAGCAGCAGGCAGTCAAGCACAGTCTGTCAGGATAAAGCTTCTCTTAGTTCATTAGGATCAAGAGGGAATCAGATAATTGAAATGCACTTGCACAGGCATTCAGCTCTTGAAAGCACATTTGAGCAAATGTTTTCTCCTAGACACCGCACACTGTTAAAATAAATCTTTCCTTAGTTCTTGTTCCAGTGAGGTAGGAAAGAAAGAGGAGGCAAGTTATCCCCTATAAACTATCAGCCCACCTGCACTAAGAACAGTCCTAAGGACCTGGAATGAGAAGCGGCTGGGTTTGCATTTAACTCTGCTCAGTATTTTCAAAATATAGGGAAGAAAATAGAGAAAAGAATTAAAAGCAACAGAGACTAAAGAAGGAAAACATAAGAAAACTGTGGCAGGAACAGAGGGCAAAACCACTTCAGACTTCAGTAAGAGTTTCTGATGCAGCATTACAGGTTATTTAAGTCAAAGCTTTTGGAAGGCTTTCTGGCAAACGCACCATGTCGTTTTTATAGGAATTAAACAAAAGTTACTTAAAAAAAAACCCAAAAAACCAAAAAAACACACACAAAATAAAGGAAAAATTAAAGAAAAGCAGCCTTTACAGTTCCATGAAGCCAGACTTGAGTAAACAAATGGGACAATAATGTGATTCCTTCCAAAGAAAATTAGATGTCTCTTTTTTATCTTCTCTCTGCTGTTTTACTGAAGCTTAAGAAAAACAGAAAGTTGAAAGCTAGCTCTTCTGCTGATCTGCTTGCCTTACAAATATGGGGGACAACAATGGGTTTCTGAACTTATCCTAGAAGGAAGGGGAGGGGAAAAAAAATAAGCTAAGCAGCAGCTCCCCCAGACCACTACCAAGGATGAGAGAGATCTTAACCCAGACAAAACCACTTGCTAATTCATTTTAGAAATGTGGTGCTGACACACAGCACTCATATTGATGCTCACCAAACCAAATGAGGGAAACAGGGGAAGACAATGTGGGCAATGTAAAAAAGAAACATATTAATAACTACTTTTTATTTTTAAATAATATACGTACTGTTAAAATTTAATCTAATTATTTATGCACTTTTTAAAAGAGAGATAAAACATTACTCCTTTTCCTTTAGGTCTCGTCACTTGCATGCTTATCTTCACGAGAGGCAGGATTCTATGGTTCTGCAATGGGGTTATCTCAGTGAAAGATCACCACAGATGTATCTGAATCAGAAGGTGCTGTCAGTCATTCTGGTAACTCACTGAATCAGTCTGCAACACCAGACCAAAAAAGTCCAATTTCACTAGAAATAGTTCTACTGAATTAAACTGAACTTCTGAAAAGTCAAAGGAGATTTTATTTTTACATATGTGTATATGTGTATACACACATTCACAGCAGATGGTTTCACCTCATTGCCTCCTGTCTCTAAAGAGATATTTTATGGTACCAGTGCTCACAACCTTCCTCAGAATATAATATCAGTGGCACACTGTGATTCACACTCACAGATTATTCAGCACAGAATATTCACTGAAAATTACCTTGCACTAATTTTCCACACGACTTTAGTTACAGGCAACAAATAAATGCTGCGCTCTGCTGACATTAATGAGGTAAAATATTCTTTGCACTAACTAACATTTACTTACCTGTTATTGTCTCTAACACAAGTCCTTTAAAATAATCTAAAATGATTGTTTCCCCAGTAGCCTTAACCAGTCAAAATAATGTGAAATTCTTCAAATTTATACAATATAAATCTTTACCATACTCTGCCATGTATTTCTAGATAAATAAGTCTTTATTTTTTCAGTTTAGACTAGTCAAGACAGAGCAACGTCTTTGCATACAAATGACTACTTCTAGCACATAAAAGTGTGAATTTACATGATAAGTTTGGAATATCATTTAAAAAAGGGAGCCTGATCCTGCTATCAGCTACAGAATTTTAAGCCTGCAGTGAACCTGAATGAAGCTTCTCCCAGATTTACACAGGATTAATAAATGTGGTGAATGGCACATTTTCTTGACAAAATTTCCATGTGGTGAAACAAGTATAGAGGAGGAGTTTAGGCAAGTATCATGCATAATAAATTGTCTTTTAATTTTTTCCAACAAGAGAGATACTATAGGAAAAGAATAGAGTTTGTACATTGTGCTAACCTGGGTGAAATTAGTAATTTAACTGAAGAGTGATAGTGTAAAATAACAATAAAATACAGATATATGCCAGGGAGGGATTCCAAAGGGATCTAATAACACAGTAAGACCTTACTCTTACAGACTTTACATCCCACAGAACTTGATAATGATTGTTTTTCTTAGCTTTTGTATGCTTCTGTTGTTGGTAGCCTTCAGCTAGATGCACAGAGAGTCCCACAACACCCAAAAAGATCAAAATATTGAAATGGGAATCAACAGAGATGTGCCAAGTTTTCACCTCTGCCACAAGTAGCTGAGTGATCTTCACAAAGTCATTTTTGTTTCAGATTCCCCTGCCACTTAACCATCCAGATGATCAAAAAAAAAAATGGGTCATCATGATCATTCAATAGGTAGTGGAAACTCCCAGAGCTTCCACTGGAAGCTTCCTAGAGCTTCAATCTGCAGTTTGCATGCTGAGCTGCCTGCACTAAATGCATTCCTCAACACTTAGCCTAGGTGTGAGAGTGCAGGGCCAATAGGAATCATTAGAGAATAAGGATCTATGAAAACGGTCATGCTCACATGGTCATGTGAAAATACAGGGTAGATTTTAATATCCAAGTAAATTTACATTTTGCTTATTGGTAGGGGAAAAACATTTGCAGTAGAGGGGTTAAATTGTAAAAATAGATACGTATTTTTTGATACAGATTTATTACTATCTTTACTATAATGCTTCAGGGCCACCAGCATATAAATGTGTTTATTAATGCAGATTATTACTATAAAATGATTGACTTGTGCTCTGTTAAACCATTACTTAGTGTTTCATCAACATTCTCTCACATGTCCTTTAAATCAGGTAGTTGAAAATACTTGTAATAAATTTCTGAACCACGAGTGGTCATAAAATTGTTTACACACGCAGAGCCTATTTTACTGCGTCTGGTCCTCTAAATCATCAGGCCATATTTCCTGAACCCTAGAAAAAAATACTTTTTAGTTCTAAAGTGTGCCCAGTGGACACATGTCGTTTCGGCTTTAAAATATCCTAATCCTTTATGGTGGCAATGTATATACAATTTTTAACAAGCTGAAAAGGAATCTTAAAATAATTTAATTAGAGGCATCTGAATTAAAACATCAGAAGTGTAGTAAGAGACTGAAAACATCTGTGATTCACATAAACCCTGGATAAAGAGATGGAAAAACTCCTTTGAGACTTGAATAGGTAATAGAAATATTAAGAAAGCTTTTCTTGTATGTTTTTAAGCTGTCGCTGGACGGGTTTCCCAAAGAGGAGAAAAAGGCACATTTAATTAGAATTCTGTCTAAATATCCTGTTTATTTTTAGTTATAAAGGTTTTGCACTATTGAGACAGAGTCTACTATTACCAAAACCAACTACTTTATAATTTATAAATGGAAGGTGAGAACAGGTAGATGTACTCAGAACATTGTGTTTCCAATGTATTTTAAGGCCATAAAAGAATGATCTGGAATTTAAGCTGCCCAAGAAGTAATTGGCAATCCAATACATTGTATTTTAATCAATAAATAATCATGAACAGGGGGAGGCATGATTTCTCATGCAACTAGCCACTGCTGGGTTTCTGGGAACAGCTCCCTTTCATGGATGCTGAATAGATAAAAAACAAAACAAACAAACAAACAAACAAACAACCAACAAAAACACCAAAAAAAACACCATAAACTACCAAGATCTTTGAAGTGTGAATGTATTTTCCCACTGTTTTGAGGTGAGCTTCTGAATTACATGGAGAAAAGAGAAAAATAAGAAAAAGCAGAAAATAAAGAAAGAACCTTTTAATGGTTTTCTGATACATTGTATTAAAAACTGTTATCATATAATCACAAACTCAGAATACCCTGAGTTTGAAGGGCCCCACAAGGATCATCTAGTCCAACTCTTTGTGCAGTGCAGGACATCCCCAAGAATGGCACCATGTGTACAGTGTGGTACTGTACAAATGCTCCTTGAACTCTGTCAGGCTTGGTGCTCTGACCACTTCCCTGGGGAGCCTGTTCCAGTGCCCAACCACTCTCCTGGTGAAAAAACTTTTTCACATATCCAACCTAAACCTTCCCTTATACAACTTCAAGCCATTCTCTCAGGTTCAGTCACTTGTCACCACAGGGGAAAGATCAGTGCCTGCTCTCCTCTTTCCTTCATGAGACAGCTGTAGAGCATGAGTCTCCCCTTGGTCTCCTCCAGTGAGGAGGACAAGCCAAATTACCACAGCCAGTCCTCATGTGTCTTCCCCTCTAGACCCTTCACCATCTTTTTTGCCCTTCTTTGGACACTGTCTAATAGCTTAATGGCTTTCTTATATTGTGGCACCCAGAACTGCCCCCAGTACTGGAGGTGAGGCCACCCCAGTGCAGAGCACAGCGGGACAATCCCTTGCCCAGCTGTGATGTAGTCCCTGATGCCCCCAGGACAGGGTTGGCCCTCCTGGCTGCCCGGGAACTGTTTACTCATGTTCAACTTTCTGTCAGCCAGGACCCCCAGGTCCTTTTCTGCAGCTTTATTCTCCAGTCTCTCATTCCCCAGTCAGTCCATACATCCAGGGTTGCCCTGTCCCAGGTGCAGAATTCTCCACTAGTCTTTGTTGAACTTCACATGGTTGATGGTTGCCCAGCCCTCTAATTTTTCAGGGTCTCTAAGCAGGACCTCTCTGCCTTTGAGGGAGTCAACAGCTCCACCCAATTTTGTATCATCAGCAAATTTATTTAGTATTTCTTCCAGTCCTACATCCAAATTGTTTATGAAGATCTTCAATGGCAGTGGGCTAAGATGGAGCCCTGAAGAACCTGCGCTCCTGGGAAAATAAAAGCCATATTTGTTTATTCTTACTGCACTGTCTGTTTCAGCCATTTCCTATACACAAGCAATTTCCAATTTATTTATCAGCTTAAGGAATTACTTTTGTAAAGAGAGTATTATTGAATCACTGCATGTATTTGTGCCATATCAGTCTGTGCCCTTAAACATTTACATGCCATGAAGCAGTTAGTCTTGCCTCACAGCTGCTGCACAGACATAAAGCACAGTGGGAAAGAAGGGAACCACCTGTACACCCAGGCACAACCTTTAAATGAGAAAATCACCCTCCCAGAAAGTTGCTCCACTTGCTTCATTCAACCCCAGTAATCTGAAACAGCTATCTCTGCTTCTCCTGGCAGGGTTGTCATGGTAGTCCCAGGTTCCCTGCAGCCCTGAAATCTTTCCAGGAGGATGTGGAAGTGCTTACACAGGTAAGCTGGAGCACAGAGAGGGATGATGCGGCAGCTTCCCTCAGGTTTGTGCAGAGGTAGCCAGTATTGTGATACCATAGCTTGTTTAAGAAAAGCTGCAGTGTACCAGCTATTTCCAAGCCATATCTGAACTGAGCCTTGGCCACCTGGCTCTCACCTTACACTTCCCTGCAAGCTCCAAGCCATCTCTTTGTCTCCAGCAACAGCAGGCAGAAGGGACCGTGCAGCACAGAAAGAGTCTTCAAGGAGTTGGCCTCAGTGGCAAGATTTGAGCAGAGCCTGGATTTCACCCCTGCTCATAGAGGAGAGGTGGGAGGATGGAATGGGAGGCAGGGCAGATGAGTAGTTACCAACAGTTACTCTCCAGGCCTCCCACGTGCAAGAGCAGCAAAGCTGCTCAAAGGAGATTCCATCTGCTCCTGGTAGGGAGCACAAACATAAATAACACCGTATGGCCAATGTTATCCAAGGCAGCTGTTGGAGCTAAAGGAATCCTAATATTACAGTATTCGGCAGTCTGCACAGAATATTTAAGAAGATCCTAAAGAATTCTAAATTTAGTTTATAAGCTAATGTAAACATGAATAATTTATACACAAATATACAAGCAGGGGAAAGCTACTATAGCACTTTGCAAAAAATCCCTGTTTGGTATCACTGATCAGTAGCATTTTACCAGAATAGACTGAAATATCTCTATACAGGCAGATTGATGTAAGTAGATAGCAGAGGGCATGTTCCTCATGCACTTCAGATGGAGCCTTGTCACACAATAACCTGTTTGCCACTCTACTCAAAACAACCTTTACAGACTCTGGATGAAGGCTGATAATTAAAAATCAGCTTTGTTGATTTCCTAGCTCCCAAACTAGAGAAAAAAACCCTCTGTATTGTGCAAATATTGTTCCCTTGGAACCACATTTATTTAGCTGCTGATGAGCAAAGAGAGAAAGTGCTGCTCTTTCCTGGTTTTGGTTTGGTTTTTTTTTTTCTAATCAAGTAGCACGAATTCTGTGCTACAATTCTTCCTGTAACTGTGTTAAGTGATGGGATAACCATTTGCTCCTAACAATATGAATGATGCAATGGTGCGGGGACACCAAACCAAAAACAGAAAGGGAAAAAACTCCAACAAAACAGCAGTTCTCCATTTTGAAGGGAACAAATCGTCATATTTATGCGTACAAAAATACCTTAACAAAAAGATCGCTTCTAGAAGATCTCTGCATTTTACAAAGGTCTGATAAACACTGCTTCATGTTTTCTCATCCAGAGCAACGTTGCATGTCAATTTCTAAACATCACTTAGAAAGACCTTAAAATATAGGCTTTGATTTAGCAGAGCTGTTCAGCTTGCAGGAGACCATAAGTGTATACATAGGTGTGGGTTTATTATTGAAGGTGAAAAGGACACACAAATGCTTTGCTGAACTACGGCTGTAGTGAATTCTTTTCAGAAACTGCTGCCTAACAAGAACACTTAATGTCATCTGCTTCTCTCCATCTTCTCCCCTCCATTTCATCAGGCTGTATCACCTTTGATTAGAACTGAACAACTAATGTTTCTTTGATAGACTTAAACTTTTGCTTTAGATGACTAATTTGTATATAGCTTCTGCTGTAGTTCTGAAAGACATCCATTATTTTTTAGCCCTGCCCAGGAAAAAAGAGGACTAAAAGATCTGACTTCCCTGACTTCTATTCTTTTGCTGCAACTATCAGAAAGTGTTGTGCAAACAATCATCCATGCCACTGATTTTTCAAAACATCTTTACTCTAACTGTGGTTTGACATACAACATGAGTGATTTCCAATTAACTCAAAGGAATTTTTTTTCTTCATAAGCATATGACTGAAGCCCATGGGAAAGAGATGAACCTTCATAGCTATTAAATTGTAACTGTTAAGTACTACAGTTTGTTGTGCCTATTCCAGCAACCAAAGATGACAATAAAATAAGGTATCCTGCTAAGTGTGTCCAAATGATTTGTCATGCTTGACATGCCAATAGATGGTTTAAGGAACACACAGAATCTGCAAGTGATGCAGTATAGATCTGCTAACTTCCCAGGAGAAGAGCTGGGAGCATACCCTTGAGGCAGTTATACGCTCAGAATTCCACACTGTCTCTTATTGACATTTATTTCCATTATGTGGTTTTTGTGGGTTTTGTTTGTTTGTTTTCTGACAATTTAAAAGCAAACAAAAAAACCCGAAAAACCAACCAACCAACCAACCACCAAAAAACCTCTTCTCGCTAAAACCACAAAAATTACCACCCAAAAAGCACCAAACCAAAAATTCCAGAAAAAACACCCAAATTTAAGGTCAAGAGGGGTTTCATCGCTCTCCTGATAGATATTTTTTAATAAATTTTACCCCAGACCTCCAGCATCCCAGTAAGGAGCTAATGACACAAATAGAAATGTATATTTGTATTTCATTTTGAAGTATTTCCAGTTTGTGATGCACTATTCCAGCATTGCCTTCCCTCACTGTTCCTCTCCTCAATGTGTGATTTTCATTTTTCACTGTAGTGGCCAAGGACAACAGTGTAGCTTCTTTTGTTCTTTTTCACTCCCTTCATAGAATATACCAGTTGAATTGCAGTAATTCACCACTTGAAATGCTTATTTTTAGTGCTGACCCCTTTAGGGCAAGAACATTTGTTCAGACACAATCAAGAAAATGCAGATAATGATACACTCAAGACCTGTAATGGAAGTACCTGTTTATACACTGACACATCACAATTTAAAGATGCATTGAGAGTATTTTGTCACCCAGGGTCACTCACTACAACACAGCTAGGGAAAAGCAAGGACCAAATCTAGTCTATGAGGCCACAGAGGAAATGCTCCCAATAGTATTAAACATTAAGTCTTCAGCATCTTCTAAAAAAAATCATTAAGTTCCCCGGTTTGGATCAGTGGGAGCGTGATCTAAATTTCTAATTTCAATTAGAAATTGAGTCAGTGCTAATAGAAGGAACAGACATCTCATCGTCTACAGACACCACTTTCGGCAAAGGTACATATATTTGGAAGGAATCCAGCAGCTAGTCAAATGTCCCAATTTAGACAGAACCTCTGAATGAGTGCTTGAATAAGAAGACTTAGAATGGACTTCTGGAAGAGACAGCTAAGTTGCCATTGCCATTAGTTGCCCAGATTGCTTTCTGAAATTCTCTGACCTGCTGAAGCAGCACAGTTATGCCTGGAAGTAAAATAGCCCAGTCTTCCCCCAAACCACCTGTCATTCAGCTCCCAGGTTTATTAGCACAAGCAAGGAAAATTTGCACTTCATTGAGGCAAATCTCAGCTTGACTGAAACATATCCACCAACAGATGCAGGAGCAGCATCTCACAGCTCCTAAAAGCTCAGCTCAGTATTTATTGCTCAACTGTTTATGCAGTTATAACACACAAGGGCTTGGTGAAGTACTTACAGCCACTTGAATATCTTTATAAGTTAAGTAATCAAATGTCATCAGAATGCAAACAAAGGAAATTATGGAAGCTTTAACTGAGAGATTTTGTCTTACCTTTCCCTTCCTCTCGAACATTAAACATCTTGAAAAATACTTGACAAAGTCTCATGTTATACTAAGCTTCTTCCTTCTGATGGTATCACCAGAAAGATTAAACCCCAAAAGTAACTGTCCAATTTTAGCTCCTTCAGATTATTAAAGTTGAGATCTATTTTTGGTTTCAGCTTTTTAAGTGAAAAGAGACGTTCAGGAAGCTTTTTGTGTGAGCTTCTCCACCCGAAATATTCAATAAGATATTGTTATTTTTATTTCTCTAGGTCTCTTTTTTCAACTACAACATTTAGCTAGGGCTAAATGAGTTTCCCAAGAGTTATTCCACATTCACAAGCAGGCTTCCCCCAGCAAAGCTGCCATGTGCCCTTGGTTTCCCAGACACAGCCTCTTTTTTCACTCTTCTAATCCCAGATCTGCCTGTTTTCCCAGACAAATACGGGCAAGCAAAATATTTGTAAATGCGGCCTGGTGGATCTTGAAGTCCCATCTGGGATAGGGTATTTCACAAAGAAAATAAAAATTAAAAGAAAACATCACAAAAGAGTAGTTTAATTTCTGGTGTCCTGGTATGATAACTGTTCTCAGCTTGTCACAGGGGAAACAAGGTGGCTATGTTTATATAACAGATTTTTTTTTTTAATAGGTTTAATAAAATCTCCACACATAAAATTATAACATCTCTGACATCTAAATTGATCTTCCTGTCTGGTGTCAATGCTTCTAAATGTGTGGTGTAAAAAATTACTCAGGCATCTTAAGCCTCATTTTATTTTCTTGCTTAAGCCCCCAAGGTGAGCTGTGGGGGTGTCCTGCATTGCCAAGGCACAGCAGTTTTCAACCTGCACTTTAAGCAGCTGGTCCCCAGCCCACAAAGCCATGGGCTCTGGTCAACTCCCCCTTTCACATCCACCAAAACTGCAAATAAAATCACAGGTTCCCTTTAGCCATTACAACAATGGGCACAGGGATCTGAAGTGAAGGACAGCCCAGAGGCAGCAACACTTCAAACCACAACACTCCACACGCTGAATGTGAGTCAGAGTCTGCAGAGGGTGGTCATAACAAGCCAACTCACTGGAACATTTTCCCTACCTTTGTCAAAATATGGGGTTTGATTTAGGAGAATCTACACAGAACAACATGTGGACTTCTTGATTTCTACCCTCACAAAAATATTTTCTATCCAATGTGTTTTCCCAGCACCATTTTCTGCAGGAAACATCTGATGCAACATCATGGTTCCTCTGCTATTGTTCTTGAACAAACAACTTGAAGTACAGAGGGAAAAATGAGATTAATAAAAAGAAAGAAGGTCAAACCTTTCATCAAGTTCAAGAGTTCTGTTTTGCAGTTGAGTGAAGTAATGTCTCATTCCCACTTAAATTCATTCCTCCAGCACTAAAGCTTACCAAATAATTATACTAAAGCCAATCCTGATTAAATCTTTTGTACTTTTAGAATCAGAACATCAATAAAATTAAACAATGATTGCAAAATACTGAATCTTCTCCATATCCTTCCTACTTGAAAAAAAAGTCTGCTTAATGATCTCAGTTTTAAAAACATATTTAGCCAGTTAGTTCTCACTGAAAACCAAATTCCTCCTCCCACATGTGTTTCTGTGACTTTTGCTGGTTTTGTCCTTACTGTAAAATAGATATGTCATAGCAAAAAAACCAAACCAAAGCAACAAAAAATCAACCAGAAGTATAATTTTCATTGATGGTATCAAACCCTTAATGAAAGGTCAAGGAATTCAGACTCACAGTTCCTAAAGAAGTGTTGATAAAGAACACAATCATCCTCCTCAGCAGGGATTTCTCAGTAGACATTACAATGTAAAAGTCACATGAGAAGGACAAAAATGTCTTGGCATGTATTCTCTTTTTTTTTTCTCTTTTTGACTCCAAGTAAATAAAACACTCATTACAAGACATGAGTTCAAAATTATTCAAAGCAGTTGCTATATTTTTCCACCTAAGGTTTTTGTGTTTGGGGTTTTTTTTTAACCAGTGAATAAATGAAAATAAATGAGTTCTTATTCAAAGCTAACATTTCTCTTGCCTCTGGTTCCCACATGCAATTGCATGAGAGTCTTCAGGTTAGACTGGCGTAGTTTAAGCATTAGTTGCTCATTAACTTGTAAGTGGTAGCTCCAGCACCCAGATTCTCTGCAGAGCTATTCAAGTGAGGAAAAGCAGACATTTCTTTATTTTCTTTCTCAGAAACACCTCATTTATATAGAAAGTAGGGCATGCCCAAAGAGGATGTCCCCTAACAATCATTATACTCACATCAACAAATTCACACTTACAAAATGACCCAAGTCTACCAATATATAAATTCTGCCTGATGCAATAAATAGCAGCTGTTTCAAAGACACACTTGTATTTGAGGGGACAGTGGCACAGGTCTTCTAACTTAATACACTTAGTTCATCACTCACTACAACACCAAGCATTTAATACACTGAGGGATGGGGTTTTGCTTCACTGTTACCAGCCATCATTACAACACTAGGCACCTTAAATTACTTGCTGCAAGTACACAGAAGTGCCAGAGCCATTAATCTGAAGACAGGCTTCCTCAGAGCCAACATACTTCTCAAGGGTATTTATTTGGCTATAGATCCACTTCAGATTTAACTTTGCTTATTCTGATGCTTGGAATTGGCCTTTAAGACACGTGTGCTTAACACAGGAAGTCATGTGAAGAGAAGCTGCTGCATTTTGCCATTATTGGACTGTGAATAAAAAATAAAGTGGTGCAGAAGAAAGAGCAGGTTGGTCTGCATTCAATTACATGACTTTCTAAGATGCACTTTATTAGTCATTCAGGAGAGGCTTCTTGTGTTCCTAAATCCTCTGCTGAGAATCAAATGGTACCACCAAGGAACTCTACAGAGTTATCATGCCTTCCCTTCCTCTGGTAGCAGAGAAGAAGTTTATGGGGCCAGAAAGATGGTGTTTTAAAGATGTGCAGCGCTTGGAATTTACAGTGTAATTAGCATGTAGTAATCCTGTGCCTACTCTGTGGTATATCACAGCATATGCAATGTTTTCACTAACTTGCCTCAGCTGCCATTGTGAGGGGGCACCTGAGGCAGGGTTCAAACTATCCATTGGATCAGAACATTTTTGCTTGCAACAACAAACCAGTCCTTTTTTAAACACCTCTTTATTTGACTTTTGGGGGCTATCTGCCTTCTGAACCTAAAAGAATCTTATTCCTAGAGATGGTCACAAAGAGTTTCCACCATAACCACTGCTGCACATGCAAATTTAGAATATAATCTTAGCCTTGGAGAGAAGAAACTAATATTATGGATACACTGCTATTCAGGAATTACACTCCAACCTCTTGAAGCAGAAAAATACTTTCAATTCCAGACATTGCACAATGGAATTTGAAAACATTGGAAGTCTCCATATGCTTTTCAGGGATCAGGTGAAAATAAATTGAATATCAGGTCCCATAAGTTCTTTTTGAGCAATCAGAGATGAAAATTATGCATTCGCTATGCAGCATTCCAGTGTGTATTTTGATGCAACGTAAATTAATTGTCTCTGCTAATACACTCCAGTTACTTCACAGTCTTGTTAATTAGGCAGCTCTGTGCAGCATTGTTGTGTTCCAATTCTTTCAGAATTACGGCTTACTTTGCTGCTGTTCTTTAACTCATTGAACAGATAGATATATACCACATGTCAAGAAGTAAACTTAGACATGTTTGTGGGAACTGATCAATCAATATCTAATTTAAAGACAAGATTTTCTTCTTGCTCATCCCCCAGTATGATTCCATCAATTTCCTGAAGGGGCTGCCTATCTAACAGACCTCTCTCATACTAAATCCAAAACACAGCATTGTGCCAGCTGCTTAGAAAAGAGTCAACTCCATCCTAGCCAAAACCAGGACAGTACCTAAACTAGCTCACCAGTACTCACAACTTCATGGCCTGCTCAGTTTAACATGTGCTGTAGCTGTGCCTTTAGTACAAGCACTGCTGCGTTTGTGGCTTGAGTAAACCTGCTCCACTTTTACAGGATCTGTACAAGTTAATATAACAACCATTTTCAAGTCATATTTCTGCAATATGCAATAATGAACAGTATTCTAAAGTTTTATTCCAAAACATAGCAGGAAATAAGAAGGTTGCTCAGAAATCTTAGCCCCCATCTAGAACAAAGAGAAGCAAAGACACAGTTATTCAGTCCAGCCTTGAGTAGATAATGCCAACCAGTCCTCAATAGAAACTTTAAAGATAGAAAATGCCTCCTTCCCTCCCTTTTGACTGAGGCAATTGCAGAGGAAAGAAACTAAAACAGGCTTTGATGTGTCCCTATTAGTTTTTGTCTGCGCAACAGTTCTTCTCACCTCCAAAGGGCAATAAGAAAGAAAGCAGCTTCCCTACCTGGCTCAGAAGCATCATCCAAAGAGCAGGGCAGCACCCTATAGAGGAGACAGCTCACCCTGGAAGGCTGCTTTTCCCCCAAGCAGCTGAGCTAAATGGAGGCATGCAAGCCCTAATTAAGGAGGTTGAGCTAACTTCTGCTTTAGTTAGCATGGAGCAGCAAGTGTATTAGCATATAAACTTTGGAATGGGTAAAAAGCAGCTGTCACAAAAAAAAATAAAAATGTTTGTCATGTACAAAAGAGAAGAAGCTGAGTCAAGAGTCAAGAACTGGATTAAAGTGCAATAACTGAAAACAGAACATCCCCTGACAACTGAAGCTCTTACACATATTTCTTCTTGCTAATTGTGTGCAAACTTATCTTGCCCTAGCAAATTTGTGCAGACTCTAGACAAGACCTACAGAGAGCCAAGGAAAGAAAAATAAAATTATTCTGGGGGGGAGGGGGCAGGCTGGCACAGTGAATTACATGTCCTGGTGTAAGAAGTTTGCAAAATGGAGCTGTGGAGGAGACAGTCTCTTACATATGCAAAGCTGGAGGGGCAGAGATTCCTTACAGAAAGGGTCCACCCAGGAACAGTGAGTGGTGCCACGATAAAAAGAATAGCTGGGGCAAACCCAAGAGTCTGGCAGCTTTTAGCAGAAATACCAACTTTCTAACTTTGTAGAGAAATGCAAAAGAGGTACAAGTGTGCAAGTGTTTGCTGCTCAAATCCTCCCTCAACCTCCCTTTTGTGCACAGGCAGAAAAATGCATGGGAAGCTGTAATTCATTTAAGCACTGATTATATATATTTATGTAGGTTTTATACATATATGTGCTGGGTTTTTTATCATGGAAAGTTGTTATTGTTTGCATTCATGCAAAGTCTGTGGTTACCTCTGCTGCATTATGCCACCTCTGCATGTCATCAGTAATGATAATAACCAGATTTTGTCAAGGATACAAGATACAAAAACACAAGAGTGTTGGACCACTCTTCTCCTCAGTGCTGGCACGCTTCATTTCCAGATGGAACCACACAGGGATGTTATGTATAAACAAGAAGGCAACAATGGAGGGATCATCCTTACAGTAGTAAAAAACTATAAATAAAAATAAAATCCAGTTACCCTGAGTGAATATACGTTTTACCATACACAATACCATACAGCTAGCTGTGGACCTTCTAGGTGAAGTATTTCCTTGGTTAGAACTATCTTACAAAACCAAAATTTCATCATATATTTATTTGTGTATTAATCTGTGCTGCACTTGTGGTAAATTTGCTGCATATCTAGCGGGAAAAATTTTTGTATTGTACAGCTGGTTTAGAGTTGGTGTTGCAAGTTATAAAATACCATCTACTACTTCTCCACAAGTATTCTAATAAATATTTCTGGCAAGTTGCAGGAACTGAAACCTCAGCACGAACAGGTTTTACACCTCCCTCTCTTATATTGTCTGATAAGAAACCTTGGTAGAACTAAATCCTACTTCAAAGTTGTAGAACCATAATAATAATGTAATAATACAGTGGTGCAAAAAAAAAAACCCGCAAAAAACTGCAACATGCCAAACATATAGCAAAACATTTATGTCAAAAGGAGAGTCTGCGTTAGGAAACATAACCCCATTTGAAGAGATTTTAGTAAAATACCCAAATAACAAAACCAGAACTAGCTTTTATTGGGTTTTATGCTGAACATGTTTTAATACTTTAGAATAAGTGATGAAATATTGCTAAGGGGGGGGGGGGGGGGGAACACAAAAAACAACCCTGCAGACATTTTATTCCTTTGTTGAGATCTTGTACTTATTTCAACAGAATGATTAAATAACAATTCACTTTATCAGGACAGGACTCCTGGGGACAGCACCATTGACCATTCATGCTGTCTTTGTCTGTCTTCAGCTCCCCTTGAAGTCAGCAAGGGTCTCTCTGTAAGCTTATTTGTGCTCAGTGTCTCCCTAAGAGTCAATGCCACCCAGAAATAAAAGAAACAAGTGAAGTCCCCATCCAGATCAGAGGTCAGTGTCATAATGCAAGTAGGATGTGCTGACCCAGTATTTTCATTATGGTTCCAACCCACAGCCTTGTTCAGAGTACATTCAGGGTGCAATCTCTAGGTCAGGGGTCTGTGTGGGTGGCTCTGCCAACAGATCCCAGCAGTGCCAAGGAGCAGCATCCTTGGAGAGCATCTCCTCAAAACCATACCAGAACGTGCAGAAGAGTCAGGGGAAGACTAGAGGGGAAAAAAAGGAATAAAGAGCTAGCAAGTGTCAAGGAAAGAAACTGCAAAATAAAGAAATGTGCCCCATGCAAATTTCTCACTTTGGAGTCAGAAATTATGGCAGTTCCACGTGTTATGATCTCCAGCTCTATGGCAACCTTAGTAAAGTCATTGCTTTGATATGTGAAAGTGTCATCTTATAATTATCCTAATTTTATTTTAGAAAGTAAAGTTCTTCATTATGCACTAATCATACTTCTAATCCCTCAGCACTCCCTTCTCTTCCCTCCTTAGGGAAGCCACAGAGACTTATCAAATGTGCCACCTTCTTTTTCTAATGTGCTCGTAAGAAGTCATCAGATAAGAGACATTCTGGCATCAGAAAAATGATTAAGCTATTTATAGTAAATATATCCACAAATGAAGATACTATTAATTCAATAAGAACTATATTAAAAGATCTACTTTTGAATAACACAGCCTCCTTCTCAATTACTTTAAAATCTAGGCACTATGTATTAACTATAAAAGTTAGTCTCACACTACTTCCATGCAAAGAAGTAATCATAAGAAGAAAGAAAAGTTCTGTTCCTGAGGAACATAACAAATATTTTGGGTCTAATTAAAGGTGTCTTTGCCACAGCACTGAAGCAAGTGTATGGCCTGAGGTGTGCCATCCAGGTTTTGGCAGTCAACTCAGGTGTCTGGTGAGCTGAAAGGTTTATCATGCCTTATAAGCCACAAACAGCTTGAAAAAAATGTAAAAATGTGACTGTCACATCAGCCCTGGCCACCCATGCATACTAACTACAGTCTGTAGCCAGAAACAGATTATTGTGGTGAGGAACACAAAACCTACATTAAGGCAACAGGTAGAGCTGGCAATATCTGGCTCATCTACCCAAGATTCAGGAAAACTTTTGAAAATATATATATATACAAACCCAGCTCTCTTGCAAGTTATCATAATCTTGAGTAAAGAATGTGTCAAAAGGCTGTCCTGGAAAGGCTGTCCTGGATGTCTTCAAAAAAAAAATTTTTTTTCCTCTCTGACTAAAATATGGATTTCTTTTTTACCCTGTTCATATTCAGGTAATTTTAATAAAATACCTCCAGATCTTTGTAGCAATAGGTCTTCAAATTATTGGGCAAAATGTAAGACCTTTCTAGATTACTTTTGGATCTGTAGCTTTTTAATTTCAGTGGATAACAATTATTTGCTACTGCACCCTCTGGAGAAGAAACAGAAATGGAAACATGTCCTTTATTGTTTGTTGATTGTGTCCTGGGGATATTGGGTTTTTTCTTGTTTTTAATCTCTTCCTCTTTTCTTTCTCTTAATCTACGAAAATTTCCCAAGAAGCTAAGGCTGCGTGCTTTTCTGAATGCCTTTTATTTTAGTGAAACCCTTCCTGAGACACAGCAGTAGAACTGTACCTCCTGTTTGAGGTGAGGCTGTCAGTGACATGTTTGATTTACATGATGGCTTTCTCATATTTTCAGTATTGTTTCTCATCTTATTCTTCTTTGTCATCCAACTATTTCAGCTTCCTTACATCTATTCATTCACTTTTCTTGCTTACATTGCTGATGAAAAATATTGAGCTGGGATGCTTTTTCTGATAATGATGGAGTATTGCACCAGAGTCTTTCTGTGAGGGTTTATAGTTAATTTTGTGATCACTATGGATTTTCCCATTATCCTTCCTAAAGTGCATACCTCAAACAGATGAAGATTATTTTCTACATGAACAAAGGTCATATTTCTAGCTTACAGAAGACACTACATCTTAAACTTGCCACAAATCAAATAAAAAACATAATTCATCCTGTATTTCTGACCAATGTATTTTCTGGAGTACATAGGTTTGGAGAGGGAAGGTAAGAAGAAATGTTTCTTATCACTATGTAGGCAAATATGGAATTTTCCATCAAGGGTTTTGGGGTGGTCCAGCACTCCCAACAACTAGCTGTTGTTTAACAGGCAAACAACAGCCACAGGAATCATTTCCCAAGCTTAACTCATTCTTGCTGTGTAAAAAGTGAATCATACCTTAATTTTCACATTTTCTAACTCTTCAGAAAGTCCCTTTCTCCACAGGTATGCAAATATAGTCATTCACAAAGTACCCTCAGCCCTACTAAAGAGAGCACATTTCTGTCCACAACAGCAACCCTTTAAGCATTGATTTTATGTGACTTCCTGTTTCTCTAGTTTAAAACCACACAAATTTTACTTTTTCTGTGTAGAATGAGAGAAAAATTACTAGACTGAAACAACTCAAATTTCTTCAGGGCAATATAGTAATCTTGACCTTCTCCATAAACCTTTTTCAAGATGGCAAAGCCTCTGTATTATGCAGTCCTGTTAAGACAACCTGTAGTGGTTTGGTTTCATCTACTGATGGTCCAAGGATCAATTTTCAAAGAGGATTTTATAGTGCTCAGTAAATACACAATCTAGAAGCAGTTCCTGTTCTCTCCACCTTCCATTAAGAATGCATCTGTTTGTCTGAATTCATCCAAAAAATAAGAGTGTGGTTCAAAATAGTCACAAAAGTCCAAGATAGTTAATTCAACGTGCCTGTAGTGCTGGGTGGCAAAAAAGAGTGGCCAGCTGAGAGGGAGCTTGCACTGGCCACGCTGGTGTGGAGTACATTGAGCATCTTAACCAGTCAGACACTGGAAGAGGAGGGTTTAGCTCTGGCAGAAAGCAGTGAATCATTGATAATACTTTAGCTTTTCTGGTTTATTATAGAAAGTGTCAGGCAATGTTATATGAGGGAAGAAAACAAAGGGTAAGAACAATAATTACCATTAAATTCTTTGCCCGAAGTGTCAGGCAAATAACTGAGATTCTTTGTATTAGGAGAACAGGTAAAATTGGCAACATGAGCAAAGACTTTATGAGAGTTCTAAGGTCCAAGTGAAAATAAATTAGACAAATGTAAAATTTTAGTGTTTCAACATAGAAAGGTTGCTACGAACACTGGATTTTATTGCACCACTTTCAGCCAAGAGACATATTGAGGCTTGGAGCAGGGCTGTTTGGAAGTTAAATCCTATTCATACATACTTGGTTAGGGAGCACCATGAAATAAAGCATGGGAGGGACATTTATGCATTAAAAGCAAATAACAGAACTAAATCACACCTAGCACCTTTAGAGGCTGAATCATGTAAATTATCCAGTCTCTGAAGTAGGCATTCAAGGGCAAAATAGGCCAAACTCTATTCAGCCTGCCCTGCAGCACTAGCAAGGGGGATGTAACACTGCAGAGCAAGTGGGTTTCCCAGGTTTCTTCTTGGAATTGCCCTAGAGCTTCCATGAAGATCACAGCAACAACCAGTTTGCATCCTGACATACCTGGCCCCAAGGACTGTTTGGGTGCCCACTCAAGAAATCCTATGGATCAGACCAACTGGTTCCCTCCACAACTGAGGATGTCCATCCCCAGGCAAACCCTTTTGCAGATTCCCACAAACAGAGAAGGGTGGGCTAGTACCTGATGGCAGGGGGAAAGAGGGCTTTAAGAGGTGAGACCATTAAAACAGTGGCTCTCACTTCCAGAATGGCACAAAACATTTCTCATTCCTTGGGGTGGGAGAGGGATTTAACACTCACAGTTTTGAGATTTATATTTTCAAACATCCATTGCTCTGGTAGCTGTGGTTGTTTCCAGAAAGTCAATAGTTACGGAAGATGAACACAATCACCCTCACGATTAAATAGATGACATGCTTTAACAGGTATCAGAAGATATCCTTTTGATGTGATGAAGGGGTTTTCACTTCAGAAAGCATTTCCCACAATATCACACACTTAAGGTTAATACCAAAATCTGAGGTGTGGAAATCATGAAACAAATGGAAAAATGGCCTAGAAATTTCAGAAGAGTTACATGAAACACAGGGAAAGGACTGAAAAAGCAGCTGCATCTTGCATGAATAATAGAAACACTGAAAGAATGGTTAACAAAGGAAACCAGATGCAACAGAGAGATGCTGAAAGGCTTTGATCATTCAAAGGCTTAAACCTGACAGTACTTAATGCTGATGGACAGATATGAAATGAGGATGATAAAAAGAACAACATGCTAAGCAATAGCATTCAGCTTCATGAAGAATGAAAAGTGAAAAGGGACAAAAGAGTCAAAGAATCAAGCAAAACTAATCCTGTCTGGTATAAACACCTGATGGAAATGGGCTCTGTAGAGGGAAAAGTAGCATAGAGATAAAAGATCCTAACCCAAAACCCTCAGCATTTGTATCATCCGTCATCAGGAGATTGCAGAGCACAACCCAGTAGGAGCAAAATTGCTCCTGAAGGTGCAGCCAGATCCTGGCAAAGCAAAAGAATTTGTTTCTCATATGTTCCCTGCCTAAAGAACACTGAAACTTTTATTGCTCGTCTAACAACCACACACCAGAGGAGCAGCCTTGGAAACCACCCTTGGAGATGCAATATTATTTCTGCCTTGCATTTTTTTTTCACATTATTTCTATAACTGTCTAAAATTTGTCACATTGATAAGTCATAGATAGTTTCAGATTCATAGCAGCAGGAATTTGTTGAAAATAAGAATTTTCTGAAGGACAAGCATGTGGGGTTTGGGGTTTTTTTACAATTCAATGGGGGTTTTCTTCCTAAAGAAGGTTTGTGAAAAAAAATCAAACCAGAAATTTTGTCTGGTTTTCAGTTTTCTTGCAAGAAATCATTCTTCCCCCATGCTCAGGTAACTCCCATAGTCACATTCTTGGAGCATTGCAATACCCTCTTCTGCTAGTTTAAAATTTGCTATTTTACCAGTATTCCTGACAGAAGACTCATTACTTTGAATATTCATGAGCAGGGAAAAAACAAAGGAAGTGCAAACAAATGCAGAAATATTCAATTTTTAAAATGTAACCAGAGTTCCAGAAACTGGAATGCATCCATGAGCTGCACTTAACAAGGAATGCCGACATCTTGCAGAGGCAACACGTTACCTTGTTACCAGATATCTGATGACATCTGTTCTCACAAGTTGATGAAAAATCAGCTTACCTGGGTTGCATAAAAATTAATGAGGAAAACCATCTGTATTGCAGCTTGTAATGTTCAATTTTCCATATAATCACAGGGTTTGTCTGTCTCTGATTTTGGACATTAGACTGGTTCAGAATAAGACAAATCATTGTTTCATCACTCTAAAGTTAATTGACAAGATTTAGTTCTGCCAAATAATAAAAATGCATTTTCCTACCAACAGGAGCAGGCATCACTGCTCCCAGTGTGGCTTGAAAGGTTAAGACTATTTAAACAAACTTCACAATAAAGTTCAAAAGAATTAGTCTGTCTTTAATTTTGATGTGTGAACATAACAGTAAGAGACGTGAAGTCTAATTGTCCTGCTTGCTCAGAAGCTGAGCTACAACTCTCTGAAGGCTGCTCTCAGCCAAAATGACTCCATAGAGCTGGGCCACCCCTGCCAGAGGGGTTCTCCTGCTCCAAAGTTCAACACCCTGTGCTTAATTTAGCCTTTGTTTCATCAAATTTGTGCAGGGAGCAGTTGCAGATAAGAAGCCTTCCTTAATGGCTGCTCTGAAATGTCATTATTTCAAGAAGACAGGTTTTGTTTAACTGTTTAAACACTAATCTGTACTTCACCACAGAAATTACAGATTTTAAAAGGTGACTTGCTATGGTCACAACCCTAACCTTCCCTTTCAGGTGTGAAACTAAAACCTTTTTACCTCTTAAAGCAAACTCACTGGGGCCAGAAGTACTTCGACAAACACTTTAATTGCTGTTGTTGTGTTCAGAACTTTTCATTTCATTAAGCTTAATTAAAAAAAAAAAAAAATCAGATGGAGAAAAAAATTGCTGCAGTTTGCCAACAATAGAGGGTTACTCATTTTTGTAGGTAAGAAAAAGACAGAGTACTGTCTCAGAAAAATGTTCTCAATAGCAGAAATAATAATATCAAATGAACCATTATGAAGTAATTGTGAGGGGGGGGGAAGGGAGGGGGTTCACATATATTTTGCATTTTTGAAATTTACTTAGCAGCAGTTGGCAAATATTTATCCCTACCTAAAAGCCTTGATATTCTAAGTGTTAATTCCCTTAGTTATTTTCTGGAAAAGAAAAAGCCCTGAGCTGAAATATTAGTATCACTTAAATCCCGTCAACAAGTGCAATGTATAAGCAACATTTTCCCATCCACACACAAAGACACACACATCACAAAGAATTCATGAATTCCTTCCTATGAATGCTCCAATTAACAGCCTTTTTGGATGCTGACAGGGATCTCTGTCTAACCACAGGCTGTAATAGGCTCATAATGTACCATAGCTTTGGAAAAATATCTGAGACTACTTTTAATTTGTATATAATTTCATATAAAATTAATCTGTTTTTTGCATGCTGACTAACTTAAATCCTTCTGATTACCTTGCCAAGGGCTCAGCTTATTTTCAGGTTAATAACCATACTGTACTACAAGGGCTGAGGGTAGAAAATCCCCTTTGTAGCCTGGCAATGGAACAATGTGTTTAGAAGAAAACTAAGTGAGGCTGATAGACTTGTTAAAAGACCAAAAGAATTTTTGGGCAGAGTGCCTCAAAAGTAAATGGTTATAGCTGTACCAGCTCTTGGAAACATCAGATATTCCTGGCAATGCTGTTACAAACTTCCTAATACCACGGGCATGCCTGTTAACTTTGGCTTCCAAAGGGTAAGTTTTCCTTCCCAGCATTTGTATGAGCAGCTCTCAGGCCAGCTTGCACAGTTGAGCAGAAACCCTCTGCTCACTCTTCAGAGAAAATGGATTATAGTACCAGTCACTGCCAATGTATTTTAACTTGTTAAGGATCACTGGTCCCATAGAGAGGGGAGGTTTTCTTGCATCAGGTTTACAAGACTGAGCTTTATAACTAGGAAAAATATATTTGAGGATAAACTATTATCTTGATGTGTTATGATGAAATACACACTCAAAAGACAGAATAACAAATGTACTTCGAAGTGTTTTGAGAGAGTGGAATTTCATTGTGTGCTCCAGCACCTCCTCTGTCTTGTGAGTTCAGTTCAATAGTCCCTGAAGCAAGCGGGCTGGGCAGCTCCTCCTTTTAACTTCCAGCTTCCCCTTCTCTATTTTCCATTTCAGTTTATCTGCCCGTCTTCCCTGACATTTGGCACTGAGGAAACAGAGGCTTTGCAGAAGGATTCTTACTTCCCATCCCAAGTTATTTTTCTTTTGCATGCCTTTTTTCATGTAGATTTCAAGCTGCCTTTTCTGGCTTCTGGCCACCTGATGACACAGCACTGAGGCAGCACAAATTGCATCCCTTGGGAAGCTGGAGTGGTGTGTCTGGAGTGATCATGTTTACTCAGTTATGTTGTTCATTTACAGCTTGTCTTGACAAGTAAGCACTAAAAAACTTGTGAAAGTGGGGCACAGATCCTACCTTACATCTCACTAAATTCTGAAGAATTTACAAGCATATTTTCATTCTCTGATAACTCATTTCACAGGTGAAACAGGAAAACTGCTTTTTACATTCTCTTCCTATGCTAATTTACAAAGATGGACAGTGTTTTCACAGGAAAACTCAGCACTGCTCTGGGCTCAGATGATCTGTTTCACCTGTGCTGCTGCCCATGCACTGCAACACAGGCACACAAGAACTGTAACATGTGACTTATGAGGAGAGCAGGAGTCTGTCTTGCTCCCAGACATCAGCCCTGCCTGTCTTGCCTTAGGAGCTCTTATGCCCTTCCCTCTCCCCATATACAGTTATATTATACCACTGCACCTAGAGACCACACATGCACGTATGCCCATCTGAGCATTTGAGTTCAACAACCTGAGTGAAAGCTGTCTACAATAAAGCCTTAAATATATTTATTTTTCAGAAGCATCTTGTCCTAGTTTTGGCTGGGATAGACATAATTTTCTTCTTAGAAACTGGTACACTGTTGTGTTCTGGATTCAGTATGAGAATGATGTTGATAAAACACTGACTTGCTAAGTAGTGTTTACCCTAATTAAGATCTTTTCAGGGTTTTTCCCATGCTTTAGCAGTGAGGTGGTGCACAGGAACCAGCAGGGAGCATAGCCAGGAGAGCTGATCCAACTGGGCAAAAGGGTATTCCATACCACAGAATGACATGCCCAGTGTATAAAATTGTTTGAGTTGGCCAGGAGTTCCTGAATTCTGCTTGGGTACTGGCTGGGCATTGGTCAGCAGGTGCAGCGCAACTGCAGTGAGCATCACTTCTTTCTCTTGGATTTTATTGCCTGCTTTCTCTTTCTCTTTTCCATTAAAAACAGTAATACTGTTATTAGCATTAATAGTGTATTTTATTTTCTTTCAATCATTAAACTGTTCTTATATTAACCCAAGGGATTTTACTTTTTTTTCCAATTTTGATCTGTATCCCACCAAGGGGGTGGAGAATTGAATAAACGATGGCAGTGTACTTAATTACCAGCTGGGGTTACACTGTAACATCCTTTAATTACTTATTTAAGAAGTTCAGCCTTGTGAGAATATACTGGAATTTTTCAGCACCTTATTGACATGTCAATTTTTATCATAATTATGCACTTGAAAATTAAATGATAGTTCCATTGCATCAGAGAACATTCTGTGTGAATGGCTCAGGTATCCTGCCCCAGCTTGTGGTCTTACACAAATAAACCAAAGTTTGATCAAGTGTCCACTTTGCCTGAAAAAATGCAGTAATTTCAAAACTTTCAGATAACTGCAAGTTGTTCTCACACTGGTGTGTGGGCCAGATGAACACAAGGTACTCAAGGTTAGCCAAGAAAATTACACAGTGATTGAATGGACAGAAGTATGCAAGGTCACACTAGTAATAAGTCATCATTTATAGGTACTGTGGGTCATTAGCAAGGATTGTGGTGACTTCTTGCCAATAAATTTCTTAGTCTGGATGTATTTCCTACAAGGCATGGCATTGCACCCAAAACAGTTCAAGACAAAGATACCTGAGTTATGCAAGAGGCCAGAAACTGTCACAAATAATTCTTAATATGATAGAAACTATCACAAAGATTTCCTCTTACCTTCAGATTCAAGTAAGAGATTATAGGCTTTTTTTAACTTCTACACAAGTGAAAAGAAGACAGTTAATTGGGTTGGGCCAAAGAATGTTGAAGAGGCAGTGGGATCTATAAGGAAACAGAAAGCAAATCCTTGCCAAGTCAGGCAGCTCCCCTCTGGGACCCCCAGCAGCCAGCCTACCACATTTTCCTTGTCTACCACATGGGGCATGGCACTAAATACCTATTTCTCTGATGATGCCAGCTGGCTACCAATTGCTTATACACTGATCATTAATGCAGTGCAGAAGCCAAATCTACATGAAACCACAAATATTTTTATTCCTATATCCAATATTTGGCTTCTAGTTTTATTCCTATGAAATGCATTTTCCAGCTGTGCAGCATTGCTGCAAAGAATGCAATTAATGTCTTCCACACATCTTGAGAATCCTGACACACTGACATCATTAGATAATCTCTCATCAAGAGATCATAATTTCCTCCTCCACCAGTTATGCACCACGTTAAAAAGCACAGATGCCTTCAGTAAAATTAAAAAGTAAGAAGGGCTCTCTGGAACTACCTGCCACATACCACCACTATGTCCAAGGCCACCATGGTTGAAATATCACATATTTATTTTCATTGTAACCTGTGTATTTGTAAATGAATAAGTACATACTGATTGGCTATCTGGGATAGAAAAGGTGTGATTCTGTTTGTAAAGTCGTCACACAGCAGTGTATGAAACTTTTTCTACATATAGTTTTGACCAAGTTTAGCAAAATATCCTAGGATAAAAGAACTATAAAAATGCAAATTTTAATTTGCTGTTGCAAAATTCATGAGTGGACCTTTTTAAGGGGATATCTCTAAATGTTATACTCAATTGTTAAAAATTAAATTTACAGCTGTCTATATCCTTGGGGCAAGGGAGTGCAAACATAAAGGGAAATTGGCAAGCCTGTAGGTGCATTGCCCTTGTCCGTCCTTCCCTAGAAGAAGTAGGCTAAGACATTCCAACACTTAAAGGAGGTTTTAGGAACATTTAATGGCTGAGTTAGAATTCTCTGTCTCATAGTTATGCATTGGAAGATCACACCAAATCAAAGCACAATGTAAATACTTCTATAGAGGATCAGTGAAATAAGCCAGGAATCACTGTGCCATTAGTGCACAAGCCAAGGTACTGCTGCTTTCACAAGGAGACATTGCAAAATATACATTTAGGGTATTGTTAAACTATCTACCAAGGAGGGAGCTCTGAAGCAATGTCATTTTATCTTTTTAGTTATCATTTTCCTGGTGTTTCAGAAATTATGTGCTAAAATTAACCAGGCAAAAATGGAATTGAATAAATGATTCTTATAAGGCATACAATTGTAAAAGTCACTATATTTTGAAGGAAGATAATATGAAATGTATTAACTGTTCAGCAGCTGATAGAAAATTTGTCAAGAACAGCAGAATGGAAGGAGTATGTGTGTGGCAGTCATGAAGCTAGGACTCCACATAAAACCAAGATAAGAAACAACAGTTTTCTGGGAAAAACCAAGCAATTTCTTCTTATTGCCAAAAACAAATCATGAGTGACATAAACCAACAAAATTTTATAGTAGAACTAGATCAAAGTTTTAGACAACAGATGTGCAACTCAAAGCTGTACTTAGCAAATAAAACTCCACTTCAAACACTCCACTCTAAAACACTTTGGAAAGCTAAAAGGAGGGTTGTTTGTATCACCCACAGTGTGTCAGTAATATAATTTTTCTCAGGATATACTATAAATATATTTCTTATGGCATATAAATTTCTGACTTATGGTATTAGGCCTGCATTTTCAAAAATGACTAGCCACTTTTTAGTTCACAGCTTCTAATGCCTCAAAATGACATGAACTTCAGAAGTGCAGGTACTTAAACCTCTATAGATTGGGTTCTCCCAACGTGTCCAAAATAGACATCTCAAAACCAGAAATTTTTTTAGATTTAAATTGAGGAAGTTCATTAAGAGTTCAGACTGAAATCTCCAATTTTTTCCACAGAAGATTTAACAGTACAGGCAGCCACAGAACAAGTTTCACATTTCTTAGAGTCATCCAGACTGATGTGACAGGATCAGTTCTAAATATCAGGAGACAATTTAAGCTTTAAACACTTTTAATTCATGGATTTTAGCTACAGTTGCTGGAGGAAACATATTTAAAGTTGAAATCTGGTGTTGTCAATAATTTTTAGTAACTTATTTACTGCATTTTCAGCTCTCTGTTTCCAATGTGGTTTAGTGATCATATCATGTCAAAAATTCTTCCCATAGGAGTTAAGCAGTAGCATTTACTCGAGTGACTGAATTATATTTCATTTAACTGAATCATACTATGTTTAAATTAAAATGCATTTCAAATGAGCCAGAAGACACATGCAATACTTTGCACATCTAAAAAGATTTCTAGGCAGTTACTGGCCTTTGAAACCTGATAGTACAGTTCTTTCTTCATTATTGTCTTGGGCTCCAATCTGACTCCTTTAGAAAGCACAGCTAGTCCTTCAGTGGAATTGAACTTTAATTTATAGGTAGGCAGAGAAAAAAAAGGCAACTTTCTAAACACTGATTTTAGATTTCTTATTTATATGAACACTTTTATGTGAATTTTATATACTCTTCTTTTGAAATACTTCAGACACCAATTTTATTGTAAGTGATAGAATTTTCTCTAGAATTAGCCTATATAATTAAATTATTTTTCCCAAACTTCTAAATATATTTTAAGCAATTGGAATAATTTTAGATATAAAAACATTAATAAATTCTACACCTCAAGTTCTCCTTCACTTCAGGATTCAAAAGGTTGAAGAAATTTGCAAGTCCTCTTCAGTCCATATGAACAGTCCATAATTTTGAAACTGGCAGAGATACTTCTCTTTTTCATCCAGAGTCAATAGACTGAAGTCATACAATTTATTACTACAGATGTAAAAAAACTTCAGAGACAAAAGGTTGTTTGGAGCTTATTTCATGCTGGATGAAGTGTTTGACTTTTCTTGAATCTTCAGTTAATATATTTAAATTTCAGTTGCAAGGTAAAAATATATTTCACCTTCATTCCCAATATAAAGTTCAAGAGAGAAACAAATCACTATATTTCAGATCTAAAATAATTATTTTATGAGTGAAATCTTACAGAAAAAAAATTATGACAGTCTCACAAGGGTTTCATTTTTCTATTTCAAGTGTAACCATGTGGTATTACACTTGAAATAGAAAACTTGACTTTACTGGGGAAATAGTAGGCATTTTTCATCCTTTAGCTGTTTTTATTTGCTCCTGCATTTTCCCCCTGAAAAATTATTTCTCTATTTATCCTCTGAAATATCTCTCTAGTGATGTCTTGAAAATGAGCATCTTATCCATGATGCATTCTATTGATATGCTCTCAAATAAGAAAGAGAAAGGGAATAAAAGGTCTTTACATCAAGTCTCATTTGCTTACAATTCATTGTGCTCTTTTTAGTGGCCCCCACCTTCCACAGTGCCCTGCCTGGAATGTCTCAAAGACAGTGTAGTTTGGGGATGCTCTACTGAAGCATCATTCACCTGGAACACCTAAAGGCAGTGTGCAGTGCATGCTGTACCAGAAGAATGTTACAGAAGCTGGGAAGACTGCTACCATGGTGAGCTGGTGTCATGATCCAGTCACTGAGAGATTCCTCTGCCCAAATTAAGGTGCATATGCCAAAGTCAATGGTATAGATTTTATTTAGCTATGAGTGTTAAGTAGAGAGATAGAAAGAAATAGAAAAGAGAGGGTCAAGGAGGCAGGGAGGAGAGAAAGCATGATCAAGCAGAAGATAAACACTACCCATGGATTCAGCCACATCCTGTTGGTCCTTCTTCAACCTGGTTTTCTTGGTGGGGGAAGTCCCGAGGCCATTCAAAAGTTTTCATTATTTATACATTCTAGCAAACAAAGGAATTAATTCTTATTGGCTACACAGTTCTGTTATGCTGTTCATAGATTCCCTTGCCTATAATGCTAATTAGTCCCATGCTCAGTTTTTCTCTTCTGAGTCAGTGGATTTCTTGGGTTGAAGATCTGTTAGTTGGTGATCATGATCTCCCCCTCCCAGAATTTCCTTTTCTTTGGTCTGAAATTATTTCAGCACAGTTGCTGAGTTCCTTGTGACCCATAAATTCTGCAATTATCAGTGATACATTCCTCTCCCCCAGCTTTGTTAAATTCACCCTAGGTCTGAGATAACACCCAGACAATAGCACCACCTTTATCTTACAAAAAATTCTCTCTGTGGTGGTTAAATTTACAGTCCAAGTTCCAGGTATCCACTGAGGCATGTTCTGTGGGGGCTTCAGTGGCTGGTGGTCACAGGTGCCATCTGTCCCATAACTTTGGGTGATCCTTGTTTGACAGGTGATGTGATCATGAGCTTCCTTACAGTTTGCCAAAGTGGGAATTTTTATCTGGATGCGTTACCCAGGATGTGCTACCCAGATCTCAGCTCTGCCAGGCTTGGAGTTAGTGCCATCCTGCTGCTCTGTTCTGTGCTGATCTCATGGCAAAGTCCTTCTGTGGCCTTAACAGTGTTTGAGACAGGCAACTGTGATCTCAAGGTCCTTACAGCTGGCCTAATGAGCTGCACTGACAGTTTCACAGAAGAATCTACCTTCAAGATTGCAGCACATAATTTTACATACTAAACTGCACGTATTTTAACATACTTTTTTGTCTTCAGCACATGGAAATTGTTTTATTTTTTAAGAAAAAACCATGATAGTACACATACAGATTGACATATATCCTGTCAATTGGCACCTGTTTGGGGAGAATTCTTACTTCCCCACTGTTATTCTGCAAATAAAACATTCTGAGTAACTGAAATTTGAGGCCAGCATGCCAAACCCAAATACCTGAGATATTTTTCAGCTTTCTCTATGAAAAGCAATAATTGTGTAACTTTAGAAAACTGCCAGGATATTTTTAAACTCAGGCACTTGACTCATTCCCTCTTCTCATTGTTGGATGTATGTGATTTAGTGGAAAACATGTACTCAATAATGTTATTGTTGCAATAAATATACCACACTGAAGAAACGAATTTGATCATAATTATAATGGAAATTAGGTCAAAAGATCAGTCAGAAATCTCAGGGGAAACCCTGACATAGGTTGATCTTAATGCTGCCTCCCAGGAAGATATCTCCACCTCCACTGATTTGTACATGACAGGTTTGTGGTGCAAATTAAATCAACTAAGAGTCCTACTGAGGCATTCCTCATTGTCCTGAATTTGTCTTGAAATGGAGGCCTATTGCATTAAAGTGACGGGGAAGTTGTTTCTATATACAACAAATTTATATTACGATGAGCTCCCTCTGTAGCTTATCCTTTCACCAGTCTTTGGACAGAAGATCACTTGCTACAAAATCGTTTTTCCTGTTTGATCAGGCTCCCAGGTCAAAGACACAGGCACAACATTCACAATGTAACATTGTAACAAAAATATGTCAATAGGAGACAAATAACCCTTGCTATCATGTTTCTCAATACTAACCCTTGGCTTTTATCGGCCAAATTGCAACATTGAGTCAAGATTTAACCAGTGGATTCTTATTCCTAAAACTGGAATTGTTCCCACTTCCCAGATGGCTGAATGTTAGGATTGGACAGATTATTGATGTAGCAATTTCTCTCCCTTTTACTAATAAATGTATAAAATAATCTGCTCTGGTGTCAGGAAATTTCATCCGTTATTATGTTATTATCTCTTTCTAAATAGAGACAAGGGGAAAAAACAAACAAACAAACAAAAAACCCCAAATAATTTCTTCAGTTGCCTAATGATCTTTTAATTTCAAGTATGAAGAAAAGAATGTATGACTTTCAGCCCCTGCCAAGTCCTGACAATGTAGGAATCATCTTTTTACCATGTCTTTATATAAAAACTAATAAGATTGGCATTGATTTTTCGAGGCTGAATTTGATACAAATACACAAAAAGATAAAGATAGGAGAAAATGGAAAAAACAGTCAAATCAGTCTCTCCGTCCCCATATATCTTTCCACCATGAAAACTTTTATATTTTTTATATTCATTTCTATGTGTTCTCTTTCCTGGAAGTGGAATTTTAAGATGGATGTCTTACATTTTTAGGTGGATCTTTTCAAATTATTCATCTTAAAATTCACAAGAAACAAAAAAGAAAAACAAACACCATAGCACTCCCCCTCTACAAGGTGAGTAAAACACATCTTCAGAATAATTTTGGCAGCATTCCCTGGATTTAGTTCCCCATATGCCAATTTGGGGTTGCCAAGACACATTGCACAAATGTCTTTCTGTCATATCAGTTCCCACTTATTCATTTGTGAAACAGTTTGATGGCAGTGAGCAAGACAGGACTGTAAAAACAAGCCAAGTGTTGCACGGGCATTCCCTAGCTCTGTCAAAGTGTGCTCCTTCAGTAAGTGTGCCCATCCTCCCCCATCCTCAGCAGCTTTAGCAAAGCCCTATCAGCTCACATAAGAATTCTCCCAGAGCACTAAAACCCATAACAGAAATTGCACCAAATGGCCAAAACCTAACTACCAAGAAAAGGTCATTTCCCCCTTCTGTCTCTCAATTCTGCTCAGAGAACACACACAGACATAACAACTCCTGAGAGGCAAATTGAAGAGTTCTCACTGAACACAGGAAAAAAAGCTTTCTCTAGCAGTGTTTCTGTCTTCTCACACATAGAGAGGAATACATCTTCCTCTCTTATGGAGCCACCGTCCACCAGGAGCTCTGGATGACCATGATTTCCTTCCCCCCACTCCCAGAAAATGGAAACACTAACCTTATTTACTCAAAGGAGATTTTCCCAAACTTCCTGGTATCCCAAAACCAGTGGGAAGAAGGGTTGTTCGTGCAGAGGGCAGTAGGGAGCAGCCCAGACAGGAGATGGACAGCCTGCAGCAAGGTGTGCTGAGCATCCCTCTCTGCACATATGGAGTAGAGTTTCCTTCAGGGCTTGGCCAGATCTGTTAGGACCTGGGACTCGTTCCCCAGGGAAGCACACATAGTCAAGGGGAGCTGCTGATGAATCACAACACCAAGCATTTTGACACTATGTTGGACACAAAGCTGTCTTCTTAGCCATCTCTCCAGCTCTTAAGTCCTGGTTAAAATGGAAGCAGAAAGTCTACCTTGAGCCAGTAAGAAAAAGAATTACCTGCTTGCTGGAGAGTCACGGGACATGAGTTTCCTAAACTTCCTTCCTCAAGTAGGATATTCCAGTGAGTGTTTCAGTATGTAGTTCATAACATTTAGACCCTTAGAGGGTTCAGAATAAGGCAGTTTCTGATGCTCACCCTTATGCTATTCCTACTAGGCCAGATCAAATGTTTTGAGACTTGTTCATTCAGAAACATCAGTACAGAAAATGTCAGCAATGAAAATCAAAACACTGTAGAAAAAGCTACTTCATAAGTACATCGTGGCAGAGGCCCTGGGTTTCTTTATAACGAGTTTGGCCTATATTCTCACTTTGGGCTTGTCAATGATGAAAATTCAAAGGCACCTTCAGCTAATTTTGAAGTAAAATTATTACTGAATAAAATAAAAATGAATAATGCAATCACTACAGCATCTTCTTTGTGATTTAATTTTATATTTATATCAATTATTTTATCCTTCTACTACATTTTTAATGTTTCTATAGTACTGTGAAATTTTGTGTTAAACTATGGAATTTATCAGAGAGGGAAAGAAAGGTGAGATTGAGGAGAAATGCAACTTTTATGGGTATACGAAACCTTTTAGATCTGTGGAATTGCTCATATCAACACTTAAAACATCAATATTAGTGTAGAAACTAATATTATTAAATTTCAGAACCAACTTCTTCCCTGCTGATGAATGGAGCAATTCATCCCTTCCCCAGTGCCATTGGTTTAGGCTGCTTTTCTTGAAATAGTTACATCCTTTCTTAACTTGTTTCTTGATTTTAACTGGGTAAACCACCTGCTAAATAAACTTGAATGGAAGTATTATGAGCATTGCTCCTTTTTATGAGAAACTCTTAGGAGTAGGGTCCACAGAGAAACAAAAATTGAGCCTCAGAAGAAAAGTACTGCAGTAAGAGGTGATATTGGTGGCCAAGTTCTCACAGCTGGGTGACTGAAGCACAAAAGAATTGAGGTTAGTGTTTATGAAGGCATCAGCATTCAAAAACAAAATTCAGAATGCTGAGACAGCATTCCTACGAGCAAGATAAAAGTTAGCCCTCTTCTTAGGCATTATTTGTCAAAAATTTTACTGTGTCAGGAGAGCAGTAATACCTGTCACACATGAGCCAGAGTCTTTAAATGAGTTTGATTCCATTAACTTTACTAATATTTACTTTACATAATAGCAAACAAAGGAAATATTTTCATCTTTTTGATGGGCCAGTTCTGTAGCTATTTCTGTCCAGCGCTCATGGAATGACATGAGACAGTAATAAGAATGTAGTCAGGTAAAAAGAAATTTGCTATTTGAAACCATTTTAACTTTAGTCTTCAGCAACAAATATGCTGTCACCCATGTTTGGTGCTAAAGAGGAATTATTTTTCGATCTGTCTGGAGGTTTGCAAGCTGAGCATGACTATTTTGCTGTCTGGCACATCAAAGCTCCAGGCTAGCAGGTAGTACTTATAAATATACAGTGCACCAGGGATTGCTGGAGCAAATATATGTATCTCTCTCACTGTCTGGGCTCTTTCACTTACTTTCAGGACTCAGAATTGCTGCAAAGGGAGTTTATCTGCCGTTTTTCTGGTCTTTTCTGTTGCAACATTGACTGGGCTACAAAGGGGCAACATGCCTGTGGCCACCATTCTGCTAGGAGATAAAAAGTCAGTCCTGGTGCATTCTTCTGAGTTCAAAGGATTCCTTTCTGCATTAAGAGGAATTCAGATGCAAGAGCTTGTTTTTTTCAGACATTCCCAAGTGGAAATAGCTGCTTGTAAACAAGAAAATAATCAACAATTAAAGAAAAATAAACTCTCTTGTTCTCTTTTATATTGACTGTATTTTTGTCTTAGTAACCATACATAAATATGTTAAATATAATAAATATCACAATATTCCATACAGGAGTGATTGTCTACAAAGACAGCTGTCACTTGTTTAAGACATAAATTTGTTAACACAGTCTTACTTATGTTTCCATGCCTGATGCCTGCGAAATTGTGACTTCACATGTTAATTATTTCTGGTAGAGCTTCCCGTTTCAACTTTGCAGGATCTATCCTGTAGGGCACATATAAAACCTTAGGGAGAGGGAAAGAGAAAGGGAAGAAGCAGCTCTTAAGTATCTAAAGAACCTTTTATTACTGATTCTCTTCTACTATACAAGAGAACATCTCACATTGCAGGGTTTGTGGATAAGCTCTATGCAAGATCTAACTCCTCCTCTCAATGCCACAGGTAGAAATCAATGCCAGTATGTAGAAATCATCATGAGCAGAGAGTTATCCACATTGTATTTAACTTCTGGCAGTGGTTGGCATTTTCTTCTGTAAAATCTTTCTTCTGAAAAATAGTGGTCGCAAACACCTGGACATAAGGGCAAGTTTCTTTTGATGCACAGACTAGCCCATACCCTTAAAAGTGAGGGATTTTATAGAATTTCCAAAGCCTTGGCTGTATTTCCTAAACAAGAAAATTGCCTTAAAATATTGAATTTATCTTTCTTTCTGTCATTATCAATTGCCAGACTCCTCTGCTTGAATTAATAAAAATGTTAAAGCCCATGCAGTAAGATTCCACTTCTTAGAGGAAAAATCCTAGAAAATGAAGAGGTAACATGGCTAAGATTGCTATTATATTTTTTCCTTTGATTAACCTGTATGATTTATGACAGATAGAAATATATAATTCTTAAGATGAATAGAAAAACATTCAAATAAGAGAGACAGCAATTAAAGACAACAGAGATAATGTCTTGATTGCTAGTGTGCAAATTTAAGTTTTTAATTTTTCAACTTTTTAACTTTTTTTAGTGGTAGTATTGTGTTGCATAGGAATTGCATACATGGCAACAGCTAAGCTGAATCTTCTGTGATATTTGAAGGATGCTGAAAGTTTGGATTATCATTATGCATTCAGTGCTTGCTGCAGGCTATGCTTGAGTCATAGTTCTAACGTAAGGACACAGCTCACTTTCTAAGTGGCACTAGTGGTTTATTCATTCCTACTATTCTCTGAACACTTTTACATTCTTTGAACTTCCTTTGAAGCCAAGATTTCGCACTTTGATCGTTTATTTATCCCACTCATATTTTACTTCTGCATAGATCTTCTATTGTACTTGAACCCCAGGGAACATACACTGTATAACTTTACAGTCTCAATATTGAGAATAGTGATGTGAATGATATAAGATCAGATTTTAATAGGTATAAAAAATGGAGCTTTAATCACACTTGTAAGAATTCCCACATGAAGGAGTAGTGTAATTCAAAGGTGTCAAGTCTTATGAATGAAGTCTGACAATGATACAACCTCACGAGCAGAATGTTTCTCCTTTCTAAAAGGGAACACTTTTGGTTAGTTGATATTTTTGCTACTTGTTATGAATGAAATTCACTTTTATAAAGGGAAATTGTGGCAGGATCAGCCCTAGAATGTAATTCCTTCATCTGACACAGTCCCAATAAACTCAAAGTAAAACTAAGTCACCATCATAGAATAATCTCCCAAGTGCATCAATAATATCTATGGGCACAGAGACAAACCTTAAGTATTCAGCTGATGTGGAACCCTTCCAATATCAAGGGATTTTCAAAAGAAGTGAAAGAGATGCTGTCTGATAGGGTGGTAAAAGTTTACTGGATTCATCACCTTGAACATCTTTACCAAACTTATTGATGACACCAGTGATTTAACAGCATCAAACCTCCACATGGTCACTATTTGCTAATTTTAAGGTATTTCTAGTAATTATTACACATTGAAATTATTCCTGAAATTAATCTGAAGGCAAGAAATGGGCATAAATACATATGTTAAATTTTCATTCTGGTCAAATAATTGCCTGTTCCACGATATAAAGTTACCTGCATTACAAGGCACATGAAACCACCAATATGATTTGTTTACAGAAAGTTCTTGGATGCTACTAGCTCCAAAACACTGCTTACATTAAAATAAAAGAAATTTTAAAATTAACAAAATTAACAAGAAGCCAGTGGTCAAAATATGGAAGTATTATTGAAATTTGCTTATGACAACTACTCTAGATAAAGTTCTGTGTTTTACCCTATTTTACCCATAAACAGCATTGTCCTCAAGTAGACAGCAGAAAGTTACTATAGCAGCAATTATTCCATTCCTGACTTCCTTATCCAAAGATTTCTTCAGGCCAACCTGTTACCATCCTTTAGGAGGCAATATTTATGCAATTTCTCTGGAAGAGTCACAGCAGACCTCACGTTAGAGACAGAAATGAGACGAGACACACACTTTTGTTCAACAGCATGAAAACATCCTGGTTTATTCTTCCTCACAGCCCAGCCAACAGACTCCAACTCCAGCAGACTCCCACTGTAGGCTTCCCTTGCATACTCTGACCTCACAGTAAACCCCTCATAGCAGCAATTCTCTCTCCCAATTGGCCAGTCCTCTTCTGACCAGCTAACCCACTCTTTTATCACACTCATCCTTAATCCTTATTCAGGTCAAGGCTGGTTTTGGTAATTAGCACAGCTGTGAACTATCAGGGATGAGGTTGCCTGTAATCCATACACCTACATGGGAGACTCCTGGAATCAATATAAGAGCTCTCAAGTTAACACATGCTAAAATATAAAGAACAGATTTCAACAAAGAACCTCAACTTTACACAAACAGGAAAACAAAGAACCAAAACAGTAAAAATACTGTCTCCTATTTGCTGTTTTCAGATACTGGTTTTGCCTGTTCAAGAGTACCCTGACAACAAGCAGCTGAGCTCACGCAGATGCTCAGTGCTCCTAAAATGCTGACTGCTAGCCCAGACTTCATGAGACAGTGAATGATAATGAACCCACACAACATGAAATACCAAGAAAATTCCAATCACATCTACTTCCTTAAGGAGGCAACTAAGTGACAGAAAGTGGTGGCACTTTTAACCACAATAAATCTTGTTCATAGAGATGAAAAAGCAGGACATGCACGAGTCTTCTGACCTTGCTGAAAGTAACTCATTCCTTCCTTCTGATTGAAGTGCTGAATTTTAGACTTCGTTAATTTTCCAGGTATTGAAAATACTAACCTTCTACTTAAAACAGCTGCTCAGGGAAAACTTACAAGTCCCAATAAAGTCGACAAGTCTAATTTGCAAAGTAGAGGACCAGCAAATGTAGCTATACCTATCATACTCAGTGTAAAATAAATACAAGACTGACTGAGTTCCATTCAACTCACTATAAGACCTTTCAAAACAAAAATCCTATTTTTTCGTAATAATAAAAGTGAGTTTCGTACCTCTTTTGAACTAAGCATGCCAAAATTCACACAAAATTCACATTTGCAAATGTTTCAAGGACACTTCATCAAAAACCAGCCTATAGTCTCATAAATGCAGTCTTCAGCTGTGTGTCAACATACAACGAGCTATGTAGCCACGTGTGTTTGTTCATTGAGCTCCTGTGCACTAAAAGCACAGATGCATGTTTATGTGCATTTGCATATGTGCAGTGCAAGTTGGGGAAGGGATTTTGCATTTCAAACACTGAGCAGGTAAAACGGTAATAAATATACAAGAGAGTTGAACACCCTTTGAAAATTCAACCCACTTAATTCAATCAATCACCCTTAACTTGGTTTGGTCCCTTCCCTATGTAGGTTCTTTGTTCAGTGTAGCAAATTCCTCTAGTTAAATTCTTAGCTGTGGAATAAGGCACAGGACAGGAAGTGCATAACTCAGCAGGAAGGGCTCAGCAGTCTTGTGTAATTACTCTTGGTTTTAAATCTGGCCTACTGAAACCTTTTGGAATGAGAAGCACTTAGTCTTCTTTCAGAAATAAAAGGCAACTTAAATCTCCCAGCATTTCAGATGACAAAAATTAATCTTGACGGAGCAAACTTCAGGGAAACACTTTTCTTCACACTGAAACCCTATTTCCTGTTCAATGGGACTGCGGAAAATAATAGCAGCCACACACCACCATCACATCCCATATAGTACAATCTCCATCAGCATACTTTGGAGCACATTATAGCCTTTTGTTGTTTTAAAGGTGTGATTAATTTCCAGAATTTCTCTCAGTTAAAGCATTCTCAGGTTTCAGGCAGCTGGAAAAGTATATAATTCTCAATTTTGGTGCAGAAAGGTGCTCAGATTAGTAACTTGTTTTAAGGAAAATCAGGAGAGTGAAACACTGGCATTACCCTGCTCTTTCCATCATGTGTCAAAAACTTCCAGCTATTCCTACAACGGAATTACAGACAATCTTCAAATTCTGCTTTGCCAGAAGATGAATCACTATTTATGTTAGAGGAAATTTAGTGTGTTCAGCATGTTAGCAGGTTATGAAAAAATTGCATTAACTATGCTTGACAAAACACTGCCAGAGCACTAAAATTAAGAGGTGTCATAGGTTGACCTTGGCTGGATGTCAAGTGCACACCAAGCTCCTCTATTCCTCCCCCTTCCCAGCTGGACAGGGGAGAGAAAATAAGGTGGAAAATGACTCATAGGTTGAGATAAGGCAGTTTAATAAAGCAAAACCAAAAGTTTGCATGAATACAAGCAACAGCTAAGAAAAGTTTGTTCTCTACTTCCCATCAGCAAGCAATGTCCGGCCACTTCCCAGGAAGCTGCACTTCAGCACATGTACTGGTTTCTCCAGGGTCACCACTGGATGGGCAGGGAATGTTGGGACACCTGCAGAGATGCTGTGCCAGCACTGCTCAGTAATACCCAAAACACTGGAGGGTCATCAGCACCTTTTTAACTACCAATGGAAAGCACAGCACATGGGAAAATTAACTCTGTCTCAGCCAGACCCCATACAAGAGGACAATATTTCTTGCTCCTCATTATTGAGAACTAAAACACTCTGCAGATCTTCACAGCTAACAGAATTTTGGCTATGCATATTATGATCACAAAAAAGCAGCAGCATGCAACCAATACTGCTTCAGCATGTATGCCATGTCTAGTAGTCTCTATTGTTCTGAACAGCCTAAATATGATCAGAATTTAATTTAACAATAAAATCTTGATGGTATTTGAAATGATAAATAAATGCATTGAAAAGACAACAAACTCTCAAAGTAAGACAATATGCATAATAACAACATTAATAAGCCACAGTCTTTTAAATGGTGCCCATTAACATCTGCAATCTTTTGCTGCCTTTTAGAAGTAGGCTGTTGCATTTAATTTTTAATCCCAGCTGTGCTCTTTCAGTGCTTGTCAAAGATTTGGTATCTCATCTTTTCAGGAAATATTTGTAAAAAGAGACCACATCCTTTGATACCCTTTATCTAAATATCATAGTCTGTCTACATCCTCTGCTACAGTGAGCACCACATACTTCAGACAGCTTTTTTTTTCCCCAAAAAAATTGGCTTAAAATTTATGATGTCTGAATTTGACTGGAACAATTTACATCAGGCATGGAGGAATGAGTACTGAGAGGTTATGAAGGGCAAGAGAAGCAGTTAAGTATCACTTTGTTTGTGAAACTCTGCCTCTGTGCAGAAGCATAACTCCTGCCTTAGTTCCTAAAGGGCCAGAACAACTGTCACACTAAAACTCATGATTTTTTCTTTTCCCAGACCAATTATTTTGTTGAAATTAATTCAGCGATTTGCACCATGAGATTTACCATCTCTTTTATTTGTTTGTTCTTTACCCAGCCACATACGAAATAAGCCTATTCCAGCTCTGTGGTGTCTGATTCTTATCTAAATCCCTCCTTTAAAGGACTAGAATTAATAAGAAATAGTGTCTGGGTAGCAGCATTTTATTAGATTGCTTTTCCATTGAGCTGGTGCTTTACCCAAGAAGTATGACTACGAATGTAGGAACAGAGTGGAAAGCTGCTCTGTTCTTTCTCAGGAGTAAAAATTTGACTTAATACAAATGTGGTACACACTTGTCACGTGCTGCTGCCCACTAGCTCTTCACTGCTAAATGTTTAAGAGGCTCCACCAGACTAAGTGGATTGGGAACGCATCAAAATATCTCACTCTGTTTCTTGCTTACCACAGGTATCATACACAAACAGAGAAGATCTAAGGGGAATTGTATTAGCAGCCCTTTGCACATAAATATACTTTACCAGTTTTAGCACAGTTTGAACTGTACATAGTGGGAAGTGTGGAGAATGCTAGATACCTAATTCTTTATTTTGGTACTTTGATTAGTCTTATTATTTGATTACAAGGGCACAGATGGGACACCTGTTAGAGATAGCATAGCAAACTCATGATTGTGCCTGTGCACACCAACTGTGTAGTGGTTTGAAACTCCGTGCAAAATCCACAAGCTTTCAGTGCATATGCTTCAAAAAATTGAATTAAGAAATATAGACCAAAGAGTTTGGAGAACTGGAAACAGCTCCATCTCAATAAGTATACAGCTATGGCAGTTATTAGTCACAGGTCCACAGAGGAATAAGAGTTGGTATAAAAGAAGTGTTCTATAAAAATGTTTAAGCCACAGTCCTAAAGAATACTGATAATAAGTTTAAACCACAAGTCCAGAACACTCCAACTTGAAAACAGACATTTAGAGACACAAAACAAAGAGACATTTTTCATCATGGTGTAAAGAAATAAAACACTATTTCCTAATATTTTTGTCTCTGATGATTTTACAGTAGATGTTTTAGTTCTTCCATAATGAAGGGCTTTTTTAAAGAAAAAAATATGTGTTAATAGATGGTTTTATAACAGAAACCCAAGTAAAAATATAAACTCTTATTTTACTGTAGAACTTTTTAATTTTTTATGCGCCACAAGAGAAGTGCCACAGAAATTGTCAAAGGACTCAGTTATTAAGGCAACAGTGGGGGAAAACACAGCTAAGGAATACCAGTCTAAGTAATAGATGTCATCAATCTAATTTTACATCACAGATAAGATTAAGGTAAAGGCAGTAGTATTAATGAAATGCTTCTTCAAATCCTTTGATTAGATCAAGACTGTGTAGTCAGGAACCAGAACACCTCAGCATTAGCACAGTAACATTAAATACTGGATAACCAGCCTTGAAAATATAATTTTAAATAATATATCATCAAGCATTCCTTCATGAGACCCTGAATCTTTTTGATGTGCTTGTTGACAACTTAGTGGAAAACAAAGAAAAATTGGTACCGTAGATTATGCCAAGTTTAAAAGAACGGTACAAAATTATAGCGTCATAGAATAAGCTGAGTTGGAGGGGACTCACCTGGATCTTGAGTCCAACTCCTGACCCTGAATAGGACAGCCCCAAGAATCACATCATGTGCCTGAGCACATTGTCCAAATATCTCTTAAACTCAGACAGGCTGGCACTGTGATCGCTTCCCTGAGGAGTCAGTTCTAGTGGTCCACCACCCTCTGGGTGAAAAATCTCTTCCTAATATTCAATCTAAACTTCCCCCAACTAAGTTTCATGTCATTTCCTCACGTCCTGTCACTAGTCATGAGAGTGATGACATCCGTACCTGCACCTCCACTTCCCCTCATGAGGATGTAGAATACCACAGAGAGGTCTCCCCTCAGTCTCCTCTTCTCCAGGCTGAAGAGACCAAGTGACCTCAGCTGTTCTTCCTAAAGATTCCCTCTGAGTCCCTCCACCATCCTTGTGGCCCTCCTTTGGACATTCTCAGACCACTGAGCAGATTCAGTCAACGGGTGGTATGGATACAAAAACCCACTGTAGAGTCTGATATCTAGGAAAGAGGCAAGACTAGGATTTCTAAGAGTCTGTAATGAAAAGTAGCAACACTGAACAGAGCAGAGGGGAAAGCATAACAGACAACCAACTACACGTCTTTTAAGTGCACTTAAGTGGGATCTCTATCAGAATAGTTTGTCCACTTCTATATTCCCACCCCAAGGATTATGTTAAGAGACTGAGATGGTGGTAAGTGTTAAGAGCAAGAAAATGACTACCAGAGATTTTCCTAAGGAGTATATTGGGTACAAAGGTACAACATGGTACAATCAGACCAGAGTTATCTATCTGCAAGGAATTGAAAGGACTGTTAATTATTATAGATCAAAGTACAACACAGTCTAATGACCAGCACAGAAAGGTTTAAGCTTAACTTAAAGTCAAAACAACTGTTTGGTTTTGTTTTTTTTTTTTTAAAAAGGGGAAGATAATTTTTCATCACCTTTCTTACTTTGTAGCAAATGGGATGGTATATCATTGTGATTTTTAAATTAATAGTGGCCATTTTTCCCCTCTAAAAAAAACTTCCAAGCAAGAACTACCTCAAGAAAATTTTCTAGGTTATGTGGAAGGTCAGCGTGTAACACCAAAAAGATTGATCCTGGTCCTATAGTCAAAGTACGACTTAATCAGCATTCATAACAGAAATTAACACAGCAATAGTCTTAATCAGATTGAAAAAGTAAGTTCCCAAATGCACTGGTTCATAGAACTTGAAACATATCCTCAGTTTCCCTAATATATATGTAGTTTTTCAACACTTCTGGTATGAAAGATCAGGCCAGAAAGTAATTCACTATGACATTTCAACTCATTTATTTGCACTTTGATTTTCAAATGATAAGTGAATAGAACGCATCTGTCAAACCAGATAGACAAAATGCACATTGATGAGTTTACACCCACCTTAACTTGATTTTCTACCCTAAAGCAACAAATATTTTCATGAGCAGCAGAGCTACTCATGAGCTATTTCCTACAGATTTCTCAGCTTGCTCATTGTTCCCAGCTCCCTCTTTGAATTGCTCCACTTTAACCCACAGTGCTGGAGGGAGCACATTACAGAAGACAAGAGAAAGCCTAGATGTGTGCTGATGGGCCCAGTGACAGGCTGGCTGGCCAGCACAAAAATGCCAAACAACAGCAGAGCAACCAAGGTTGGCACCTTCCCTCAGTGAGAGCACTAATTTCATCTCGCTCTTCTCCTCAGATTATGCTTTTGACAAAGATTTTAAGAACATTGTTCTAGCTGATATTTTTCCATCCACTTTTAAGTTTAGTTGCACTTGGCCAAACGGTTTAAAAGTTACTTCATAGGACTTGACAGCTGAAGAGAAAGTCAGTGTTATTATATAAGCTTCATTTCCTTAGGAAATCAGGCTAAAAATGTAAATGGGGATTCGAAGCTTGATAGTGCCCTTTCAATAAGAAGAATGAAGCAAGAATATATGCTTGCTTCCCTGCCAGAGGAAATTGCTAAAACAGGCATTTCTTTTAATTTAAAGAACAGACTGCACAAAGTTGCTATTTGCCCAGATGCTGTCAGAAAAGGCCATTGACCTGCTGGCCCAATAGAAATAAGTAAAAGAAAGTAAATTACTATTTAGTGGAGTGATCTCACAGTATCAATCCTTAACATTTAGTTTCAATTATAAATTAATTAGTCAGCAATCAGCTTAGGTTTAATTCACTTGTTAATCTCCTTTTTATCCCGACTTTTTGCTGTCTGTTGCAAAAGCCTAATGACCTTACAATTTTTATCCTCATCGCACAACACTTTTACCCATGGTAGTCAGTCTTGCTGGGAATGCAGTGTGTAGAATTCCAATAGTTCTGTCTGTTCCTGCAACTGCCTCTTGGTATCATCAAAAAAGACGTTAAATTTAATCACCATCAAGAACTTCAGTGTATGAACCCACACGGTGAAAACAAATGTGAGGAAGATCCAAGGATATATTGATCAAAGAGAGCTTCAAAGCACTGGAAAGGCCACAGAAAGCATAATAACACAAGCAAATATGGCATCTAAGAATGCTGACCAGGGGCTCTATTATGCAGTCTTTGCAGGCCAACATTTAAATATGTCTCCTTCATTCTCCACTGCTCACAGGCTCAGCTAAAAGCTGGCATTGGCGAGAACAGTGACCTTAAAAACACAACTCACACAGAGAAATATTTTGGTTGTAGTTCACTGGCATCCAAATGACAAGCTACACTTCACCACTGCAACAGCAGGGACCAGCAGGATCAGGGCCCCTCCACAAGCAGGGATGAGTTGAGAGCCAAGGAGGATCCCGACACAGTGGAGACCACCCCACCAGGATGTCCTCCCACGAGAGATGAACGGTGTCAGGCTAGCAACCAGTCCCCCTGGCACCTCCAAACAAGGTACACTGATGAATGACATCAAAAGTCCAGTCAGGACTCCAGTACAGATCCAGAACCCATCTGGTAGGCCTGGACAAAAGGTTGAAGACAGTGTGGCTTTGGAAATAATCCAGTAAAAATAAAAAAAAAAATCCTTAAGCCAAGACAGCAGCAGACAGGAGTAGGCACAAGGGTACTTCTGAAGAACTCAGCCCAGGTCTAGGTGCCTTCTGGGTCTGAGCTTAAAGGGAGGCCTGGGCCGTGGGGAAGAGTAGCAGGGATGGGGGTCCCAGCTGAGACTACTCCAGTTAATCACAGCTTACAAGTGTCTTACAAGCCCTGACATGCATTTTGCATAAAACAATAATGATGGAGGGAATTCCTGACAAAACTGTTAATTTTGCACTAAATGATAGAGGAATTGAAACATTGAATTTTTAGCCAATATCTTAAAATTGGAAGTGCATATGAAAAGCATGTTTCTTTCTTGAGAGAATAAATTCCTGCTGTGAGAATGCTCTTTAAAATAGAAACATGGTTTTCCACAGGAAGCAGAATTTAATGGAAAACACTCTAATGGAAAAATTTTCTTTAATGGAAAAAAAATCATCTCTTTTCAGTGTTGGAGGAAATGAAATCCAATTTCTCTTTTTCTAGGCTTAATCTTCCTGTTGTGCCATTGTGTTTGAATCTTTCAGACCCGCAGGGCTCATCAGTGTTAGAGTCTTGCAGTGAAGAAGATAAAGTACACATGAAAAGAGGCACTAGGGAAAGGACATCTTTTTTCCCAGAATGTGATTTCTTCCCTCTTACCAGCAAGAGGCAAGATATGCTTGCTCCAGTCTCTGCAGATGAGATGGTGTTTAAGGAGGACTCTTGCAAATGAAATGATGGAGGGGATTTCCTGTGATTAGATTTATTTAGGTGCTTGGGGCATTCAAAGCTGCTGTTGAGTCAATGAAAAGTTGAATTTCCTAAATCAACAGCAAAAGAGATGTAGCACCACTCTGCTGATAAACACAATTAGACTTGTGTGCAATGCAGTTAGGGCTCCAAGGCTTTCAAGTGATTTTCTTGACATTTGTACTTTATTTGGGTCAGCTCTTAGAGGGTCTACAGCAGATGCAGTTCCTGCTGACTTCAGTGCACACTGTGCATGCTCAATAACCTTCAGAGCTTGTCCTTTAATTTACATTTTGAAGATACTTTAGAGCAATTATGAACAAGACATGTTAGTCTGCTACCCTTTAATTTCCCCGTCAGCATGATAGAAGCTGAACAGCTTGCTCTGGCATCAGCAAGTTACAGAGATTTTCCTGCTGTCACACCCACAATGAATGACGTTCCTCTTCGCAGACACCTGCCTTCAACACAGAGTCTGTGCAGACATGAAGACCGTTGTCCATCTGTTGCAAAGGTTAATTTAAAAGGTAGGTACAGGGAGAGCACCTTTAGTTATACCACTACTGTATACTCCAGTGGCCACATCCTAGAGTTGTGAAACCCTTTTCCAAAGCATGCAGCCAGCAGTCAGCTGGGTTGAACATCACAGTCTGGTCACAACAGAATTGCCTACCTGAAACACATTATTCATCTTCACGTGGGATAAACAGGGATGGTTTGTGATGGCAGTCATCTCTTTAAAGTCCAAGACATAAGTTCTGCCTTGAGTTATGTATTTTCACAACAACTGTAGTCAAAAAAAAAAAAAAGAAAAGTCAAGTTTTCATCAGGTAGAAAGTTCCAGCCACAAAAGAATGTTCAATTTTGGGAATTAAAAAAGTATAAATCATATAATGATCATTCTGAACATAGACAGCTGAGTGGAAATATTAACAGTTTCAACCAAACCCTTTTGGTTAGCCATTTTAAAATCAAAACATTCATTAAAAAAAAAATACACTAATTAATAAAAGACATTCATCATGAGTAAAAGAATGAGTAACAGTACAGATTATACATCATAGAATAGTTTGGGTTGGAAGTGACTTTGAAAGGACATCTTTTCCAACCTCCATGCAACAAGCAAGAACATCTTCAACTAGATCAGGTTTCCCAGACCACTGTCTGTATGAATTTTTTTTAAATTATATTCTCCTTTTTATTGATCTTAAATCTTAGGGGAAAAACAGAGCAAGATGTTTTACATCTCAAATGTGCAAAATTCTGTAGTAATTCTTACAGACATTAAGCAGTGACCAGTAGAGTTTGCCTGTATTCCTGTCATATTCATGAACACCTTTTCTCATGCACTTATTTAGGACAAAAAATTGATTCAAAATCTCTTTGCAGGGAGTAACCAGTTTCTATTATTTTGAGCTTTTGGGTGAGCAAGAAGAGCTTGTAGCTTTGGACCAGATGTTTCTGACTGTTCTGTCAAGGAGCACAATATTTCAGAAACTATTGAATGCATGTAAAATTTTGTAAGAGACCATTTTGCTACGTTTAAAACACATTTAGCACCATACAGTCCTCCAAAGACTTTCATCTTCATTCAGTTAGATAAACTTTACCTAATTAATAGTAGAAATTACCCTACCTTGTTATCTGGGAGCCAAGCCAACAGAGTTGAGTTTAAAGCACTTTGATGAAAAATTATGATCATTTTGTGTTTACCACTGTGATTGTTCCATGGATGCAGGCAAGAGCTGAGTTTGCAATTCAAATAGTTCATTCACTTTAAAAAGGTTTATAAAAGGCAGAATGAAAGGCAGCTATCACTACCTATTAGTTTTTTTAATAAGCTTATGAATTTTAAAAGGCATTTCAAGGAAGAAAAAAGCCGACAACAAGCATTTATAGGAGAATAAGAATGAGAACTAAATACAAAAAAAAAAAAATCAAGAAATAGAAGTTAGTTTAAAAGTACAGCCTTTTTTGTTCTGCTCCTATGTACTTATTGTTAAAATGGTGGTCTAACACTATAAACTATCAGAGAATTAATACAGCGCATAATGCAAATTGGATGTGAATACAGTGCAGAAGAAAAGCAATTGGAATTTTGTGCAATTTAATAGTATACAAGATGATTCACATTTCCTATTTATCTTCCATTTCACATTTAGAGTGCAAAATAAAACCTTAAAAAATTAAACAACATTTTTTCCCTTTTTGAAGGAATAATTTTTAATTATTCTAAAAATAAATAGCAGCCACTTAATGCAGTGGGTGCAATTAAACCCAATTTATTGGATTTTATTTATGCAGTTGCCACAATTCACCAGATATATAATGAAAGTAGCATTAGAAGCTAATTCAAGAAAACCAAGACAAAACACTGGATTTTCCTGTCATGTGTGTTGGGATGTGCTGCCTGCACTTTCAGGGTTTTCCAGACACAGGGGAGCCACAGAGGGATGGCATCCCTGCTCCAACCCCTTCTGCTCCTCCCTCTGCCATTATTATCTGGTTGGCCAGACCACTAGTCTTGGAGCTTCACATTTACTTAGATGGAAGATGTGTAAAACACAGTTTGCTCTGCCAAAACATCAGGTTAAATGGAGCCAGGGACATCAATAGTTTTAATTTAATTACAGTTTCATTTTGGGTGGCCAAATCATACTCACAAAGAAAATTTGTGATGTCCTATTTTAAGAAGCTTATTTACAGGGACACTGACCATCTGCACTTTAGATGCTTTGATCCTTTCATGCTCAGAAGCCAAGCATCTGATCTTGAACAACAAAAATTAAAATGCACAAAAGTAGAGATGAATTTCAAAAAAGCAGCCATATCTAAACTCACAGAGTGTAAGAACAAAAATTAGCATAAGATTTTCCTAGCAAAACCTAATGATGCTATAAATTGGCAATGAGGACAATACTTGTTCATGCCTTATCACGTTTCCAAGTGATTAGAGAAGAAGTTACAGTAACTAACAATTTTTTGAAGCTGTCATTGATTCTGTTGCATGTAATTATGTGGTCATTATAACTCTGGACAGCATAGGTTTTCTTGATCAAATTAAATTATGTAAGTCAGATGGAAAGACTGTGTCTTTTTTTATATTAGAATTGCGACTAAGGATAAAGAAGGGATTTATGCCTCCTGAGTAATGTCTTAGGTCAGGGAATGAGATATTCTAGCCACTCAGAAATATGTGCCTACAAACCTTGATCTTCTCATATTCTTAAGCAGGGAAAGTCACTGTGACGACTGAGAATGCAACAACAGTCAGAGCTAGTCCAATGCAAAGTAAGAGTGAAAGACTTGAATATAAAGCAATGTCGGAACACTACTCTACTGAGCAATTTAATTTTAAATAGTTCAGTCAAAACCACAATAGGAATGAGAATCTCATCACCAGGGATATTCACCATACCATTAAAAGGGATAAATAAAATGGATTTATAAAATTAGTGATTAAATAACCAACAGAGCAAGTAGGTCCATCTGGGTATATCAGTTACTAGTGAGGTTTTTAAATCAAAGATTAATCTCTATTTTTAAAGGACAAAAGCCATTGATTTGCATAGATAATAGACCTATACTAGGTGAACAGGCACTCACAAAATTTAATTAACTTTATGTTCATTCACAATTGACAATAAGCTTGGAAAACGGTGTGTTGCTTACAGTGAAAACCCATCAGGAAAAATTCAGTTTAAAAAATTGCCCTCAGGAACAGTATGAATTTCCTGCTATTTGATAAAGCACTATCAGGAAAGCATAACAGGAAACCAGCATTATTTGGATTCAAATCTCCAAGCAAAAAAGTTCTACAGGGCAGCAAAGATTTTATTGTGGAGTCCTGAAGTCTCTGAAGTCCTTATACAACTGCGTGCCTGAAGAGATGAGAAATGACCTTTACCACAGGGTCAGATTTACCGGCAGGCTTGAGAGAGAGGTGGGAGGCTTTTAGCTGATATTGTTCACACTTAATGACCCTCCCTTTCCTTGAAACTGGCTGCAGAGACAGACATGTCAAACATTTTCTCTTGCAGCTCTTGAATACCAAATCTGCTTTCAGTCACTAGAATACTCAAGTATGTTTTTCAGTGTTCACTGGGTTGTGATTTTTCCTCTTACTCTTTCTGTAACATCTTGCTAAGTGGTGTAACTTTCCAAAAGACAGGAAGTTTTTGGCTTGAGCTTGGGACCATAGAGGGAAGATGCTGCCATTTATAAGAAAGAACTTCACCAAAACAACAATTTATTGGCAGGGGGCATGCCTAGGCCTACATTCCCAGGACCTAGTATTACTTTCAATACCCACTCCTCACAGCACTACCTTGGGGAAATTAGGGTTTTTTCTCTGCAAGATATGTATCTTTGGACATCAATATCTTTGATGATAGATTTTTTATTAATGTGATTCTGAGACCTTTTGTGCCAGTGTGTTGTTCAGTTTTCTACCAGCGTACCCAGCTGCAAACATACAGCCCCAAAAGATTTGAAATTTTCTGTTACAGAGGCACAATAGGATTTCTGTTTTGCTAGCAATGCATGAGACAAGAGTTTCATCTCCAGTCCTTGTCTTTAATACATTATCCACCACATATACAGCAACAGCATTTAGTTTTGATCAAGAATCCGGGTCCCACTGTGATAAGTGCTGGATAAACATGGTCAGGAGAAACCTAATTTTCACGGCTTTAATGGGAGCACTGTTTTGTTTGTTTGTTTCTCTTAATATCAAGATATTTAAAGAGTATGGATTTAAAAGGCAAACTTCAAGCTTGACAGATAATTTGCTAATATCTTTTAGCAAAACTTCAGTGTGAGAACTAAAAGAACACTCACACTTTACTGCTTCCTTTCTCTTCAAATTAAACTGTGTTTCCTACAAAATTCAGTTTCACTGCCCTTGTCCAGCTTTCCTACATTGCTAAAAATCCCTAAGTAGAGCCTTTCAAAGGCTCATTACCCATTTCAGCCCTGAGGGTGAAATCTTCTCCATCTTTAGGCCAGCTGTATGTTTGTAGTTGGATGTTGACTTGCCCCTTCTGCAATGTCTAATACCTCACAAGGATATCTGGAAGAAACAGACATCAAGAAAAAAAACCTTCTCTCTGTCATCTTGGACACAGAGCAGAAGTGAAATAAAAACTCTAAATAAGGTGTTTCTGCCCACATTTTCTGCTTATTTTTTGCTATAGGTTTTTGGGTGTATTTTTAATGGATTCATTCCCTAGCCTTGCCTTTTCAGCTCTCTCTTAGTAGGAGCACAGAGATTGCAACATCCTTATCTCTGCAAGGTGAGGGAGAAGGAACTCAGCAGTGCCTGTTAAAAGAATGAAATCAAGGTCTCTGAGAGAAGTAAAAGTAAATGAAATATCAAAGTGATGGAAAAGAAATTGAAAAATTTCTGATTGTTTTCAAGGAGCAGTAAAGAATGGTTGTCCTGCTTAAAACTTTTCTCCTCTGCTTCTTATGTTACTCAGGGGTTTGAGGAAAAATGAAAACCATGCTGACCTCATACTTCATACATAAGAGTGACAATATTTGTCTTTTTTCTGTCATATTTGTCTTTCTTTACCCCTTTCATGTGCTTCCATGTGTCTTCCTTATAGTTCATCTACAGAAAAGTAACATTAAAAAAACCACTTTATTGCAAAACCAAGCACTGTAAAGTTAGGACATGCCAGGATTATTGATGCACAAAAAGTCTTAATTCAGGACATTTTATGTATAAATTTGTTTTTTAATTACAAGCTCATGTACTTTTTCTTCCTCAGGGTGTCTGACTTGTTCAGTGAAGACTTTTTTTTAATCCACAACATTCAGTGTGTGGCCTGCAGGCCTTATATAAACTACCCTGTACCAAATACAAAATTATGTCCTTTGTTCCTAGTGTTCCACAAAATTTGAATACATGCATCTTTATGGCATCTCTCTGCAAAACTGATAGCACTAGCCTTACAGGAGGGGAATTAAAGCATTGAGATTAAGGCTGCTGCTTCCTGAGCCTCTTCAGTGCACACAGGTCCTTGGCATCTGCAGCTTTATTTTTCCTCAGACTCTGCTTCTTTTTACCTGCATAATTTGAGTAAGCATGTAAACAATATAGAAAGACAGAGATTTCTGCTGTGAAAAACGTAGAGGCACAGCTTCTTGAAATAGACTAGCACCTACCTGCCCTGCTTGGTTTTCCTCTCCACCAAACTCTCCACATCTCCCACCCTTGCTGTGGCATTGCCCCCCTGCTGCTACCTCCTGGTTCCCTCTTCCCTCACTGCTCACAGTAGTTTTCAATTTAAAACTCAGTGCATTTCAAACTAGAGTTTCTCATCATGATTTTTGTTTTTAACATTACAGAATGACACATCTTCCCCCAGCCTCCATCTTGCAATCAGACAAACTATTTGGCTGTCAGGGAAAAAATACCAATTCCCTTACGGACACAGTTGAGCTTTCAGCTGGAACTGCTAGCCAGGGAGTTACTACTGATAGACAAGGTGGTCTATAAATACCTTACACAAAATGGTGTTAAGGCACCACTGCTGAGGCTGCAAAAACAAATATTCAGAAGTTAGGAAATGCCAGCATGCAGGACCTGTGTACGACTTTAAGCCAGCCCCACAGCCAATCCACTTCAAAAGCCTCTCTAGCTGACATAATGCCCTTGTTTACCTGGATATTACAGCTGAAGATACATTCTCAACCAAGCCATTTTTTCTCCTGGAGTATGGCAGGCTGCATGAAGGATTTCAGCTTAAAACAAAGTACTTTTGTTTTATCATCATTTACCACCTGTCCTTGTTTTAGCTACCCCATTTCCACATTCAGTGATTACTGTGGGAAGCTGCACTTGCACAGGCTCCTGTGCTTGGCTGATGGGGGAAGCCAGCAGGGAAATCCACCCCTGACCTGCCAAGAGTCATGCTCCCTCCACAGCTCAGTGGCCAACTAGGCAGCAGGGAGATGAAACTGAAACCCAAATGGTTTGTCCCTTTCACATGCTGTAAAAGCATCTTGAACTTTTTCAGCTTTTCCAGCTCTGACACCTTCAAGATTAAATGTTTCATTTTTTAAAGTATTTCAAGTATTATCTTTAAAAATAAACACCAGAAGAACTGCAGTAGATTGCGTGCTGTTATTGACTCTGGAAGGATTGCTGACTGAAGCGCTACACACCAACAGAGCAATAGCGATTTAATGTTCATTAGTGTTTAGAGCAGTATCTCAGTGAGAAGATTAAGAGGCCAGGAAAACCACTGAATTTCTATTCTTTGTGATTCAAGGTAAGAAAATGCATTCAGCATTTTCCTGTTCAAAATCTCCTGGAGACGTGACCATTATGGGAGATAAGACGTCCCCTCCAGTACTCACAAATTCATTTAAAGGACAATTTAAAAATAAAATATTGTTCTGCGAGGGTGAATCTTGATAATGCAGCCTTACAGTATCTTTCAGAGGAAACAAAAGAAAGGGTGCAATGCTGCTACAGTTCAGAAATTGCTTTATTATCTGACTCACACTTGGAGCAGAGCAGTCTCCACTCCTGGCATCTATCACAAAGCATCAGAAGAACAGCGCTGAGTTACAATTTTAAAATTACAATGGAAAGAAGCTATTTTTTCCACTTTGTTAGACTATGATAGAAGCCAGGTCTCTGCTATCTAGAATAGCTATTTCCCCCCTCAGCATGTTCCTTTCTCAGAATGTGCCTGTTTGGGGCTCATTAGAGCTTTTTTTTTTTTTTTTTTTTTTTTTTTTTTTGTCCAAATATTTTTGCCTTCCTACTGTCACAAAGAAGAGAACTGAAAGTCAGCAATTTTTTTTTCCTTTTTCTGTTGGTTTCCCTACTGATATATTTGCTAATAGTAATTAAAAGCAAATTATACTCCTCCATAGCTACAGAAGTAATTATGGGCCATATCTAATAAAGGTTGCCAAAACAACTAACTCTCAAACTATCTCATAGAGCACTTTCTTCCCTGTGGGTCTCTAACAAGCTCAGCAGCTTCTTTCCTTTCCCAGTCAATCTGTCTCAGCACTAAATGTATATAAATGCCATCCTCAAAATGTATCTATGGTTTCATTGTCCTCTGACTCCTCACTACAGATCAAATCTTAGCTGATGTCAGAGGTGAGATGCCCCAGAGCACAGGGACAGGAAAAGCAGCAAAGTAAGGCCTTGAACTCAGCAAACTGTCATCTCCTGTATTTATCCAGCTCCATGGCTTCACACTCCTGCTCCTCTCTAACTACTGTCTTTGCAAACTCCATCCTCCCACACCACTACTTTCTCCCCTTGCTATTTCCTTCAGCATCAGCCTGGTAAGCCAGCCAGTGCACAGATCCATTCTTGAAGCGTTCAGGTGTCTCACATTAAAGCCACACTTGGTAGGAAACGCCAAACTGGTAAGAGGGCCATAACATGATGTTACTACAGTCCTGCTCTGTAACACTACTGAGGTATCCCTCAGTGAGGAATGAGAGAGCACCTTCCCAAGCATCCTCACTCCTTTCCAAGAAGCTCACCATTCCTGCTGGGTCCCTTCCAGACCTCTTTTCCTGGAGGGCCAAGTGCTGTGAGCAGCATCAAGGAGCACTGCTCACCAGTGGAGGAGGAGCAGGCATTTGTGGCTATAAAATGCAATTATGTCCTAGCACGTCCAGGAACTAAAGGGACGAGCTCCCCTCATGTGATGGAATTACCCTCTCTGGAAAAATTGAGGTCCTACTCTCTGTTTCCCACACTCATGACATAAAAATCTGGTTTATGTTATCCTTTAGAGCCTTTTAGCCTAGGCACTAAAGATTATAGTCATTTGTTTCCTTATAACAGATGCAAGGCATTACACAACATGTGTGATAAGAATGCATCAAAGAGAGAAGATGTAAAATATTTCTGGTGCTGTATTAACACTGAGAAAAACAAGAAAGTGAAAAGCAGACTGAAAGATAGCTTTTAAAAACAGATTTATAAAACACAATACCTTAAATTTCATTTCAGTCAACATTTCAAGAGAAGAAAAAGCCAAATTTGGGGAGGCTCACACCTTTTTTATTTCCAGTTTGTACTGTCTTTCATCTCACATTTGACTAAGCCACTTAATTCAAAGAAGATTAATTGTTAGGTCACATTTAGTGTCAGTGAAATGTGTCTGAACAACAGCCCCAGAAAATGATATAATCCTTTGCACATGCAACCTCTTGGGGAGCCCAAGAATGCTGAAGACAATTACTAAAAATTAAGAAAGAAAATTTGCATTACCCTCTCTAACTTTTTAAGAATCAAAGGTGTTGAAAATCATATGCCCATGGGTTTTGTTTTTATTTCTGCTGTAAAACAAGCTATGCAACACATTCTGATTTGTTGTTTTCTCCAGCAATGCACTACTTCATCTTAAAGCAGGAAAAATAAAGTTACTTTTCTGGAATAAGCCTGGAGTGGCACAAAAGTAAATCAAATCATTGCCTAGGATTTTTTATTCTTTTATGGATTAGCTATTGTTGTGGTATTTGCTACAGTTCTTGTCTCATTGAAGTTCAGGGAACTTTGCCATTTACAGCAAAAAAATATAGAAATGTTCTTGCTCTCTCTGTATCACCATTTTTCTAATTAATATCACCAATATGATTAAGTACAGCTAACATTCCTGCCAAGGGAGAAGAATATGTATTCCCATGAGAGTAAATGTGTAGTAATTTTTAGACCTCACTTAGGCTCTTCTGTTGGTAACAAGTTTTCTGTTTTCATAAGGATTTTATTTATTTTACATTTGACACTCTGAGTATGCATTATTTGTTGAAGTGGCTTCTTTCACGATCCATCTTCCCTCTTTAACACAATTTAGTACAATTCTCCAATTTATTTGGCTCCAGAGTCAAATTTATGTCATGTGTTTTGCCAGACAGTGAAAGCACAGTCTCATACAGGCATTTAAATCAATCAGTTCATAAGCTCTCAGTCCTGGGGAGCCACTCTATTGAAAAGAATTTATTACCAAAATACAAAACCGTGTATCTGTAGAAATAAATCTGTAGCTGCAGTACATATATCAACCAAGCAAAGCAGATCAGGTAAGGTAGTGCCTTGTGAACAAATGCTTTGAATTAATGCTTGTGCTATGTGAAACAGATTTTACAGCGCTTCTGAAAAAAGAGTCCAACACATTCTTCTTAGTACTCACTATTATATTTTTGCTTGTTGACTTCTAACTTACGGTGGCTGCAGTCCTCAGAGATATGATGCATCTGTAAAAACTCATCACTATGTCCTACTCAGGCTGTTTTCCAACCCTAACACTTTAAAAGCCATTAGAGATGGACTACAAGACTTCTGGCACTCAGGAATCTGAAAGTCTCACAGCTCCCTTCTATGACCTTGGTGTTTGATGAACCTCTCCAACTGCAGCCTTCTAAAAAATCTACCCTGTCATTGCCAGCCCATTCATTGTCCATCCTTAGATCCTGGCACCAGCAGTGGAAGGACAGCCCTTTTCCTGTCCCAGGCAAAGGGCTCCAATATCACACTTGCCTGGATCTGGGGGGAACAGGGAGGAGCCCTCCAGGACAAGTACCCAGGGACTGAAATCCTGGCAGGGAGCTTGGAGAACTGTTGCACAGAGGGTGCCTGACTCTGGCAGTTGGGGTGCTTAAAAGTACAGATCCACATAGCAAGTATTTTTCCCTTTCAATATTCATAGAGGTTAAGCTCTAGCCCACATTTGAGGGAGAATCCCAGCAATACCTAAGCACTTAGCTGACCATATGTTCTGGATGAGCTGAGCAAGAATGAGTGCTCAGCCCACCCACAGACATCTTGAGCCCTCTGCACAACACCCTTGTTCTCAATCTAATCAACTGGACAGCTAACACCTAGAAATAACCAGCAGAAATAGAGCTCAGGTTGCAAAGGGCTGCTGACAAGCCATTCTTAACTTTGTGATGAAGACAAGGGCAATGACTACAGAACAGGACACTGCTCGCTTGCATAAGGCTACACAAGCAATATTGCTTTTCACTTTGTCTCTCTTGTAGCAATAAAAGACTCCACAGCAAAGGTAAAGAACTGAAGGAGGTGCAGCAAAGGACTGGTAGGACCATTAGGAAAAGATGCTAGAAGAACTTGGCAGACATAACAGCAAAAGGAAGACTGGGCAGACGTACAAGAGATTAAACATGAGCAATTATGCATCTAATGGACCTACAAGGCTATACTGGCCCAAGAACAAAAGGATATAAAACAAGCCTGACTAACTCAGGCTTTGAATAAGGAGAAGTTTCAGATTGTCTCAGCAGTATAGCTCTGGAAGGGCTTTTAAAATGAAAGGTGCATGCACAACACTCTGGGACTGAGAAATCACCTGTGGCACATAGGACACGTGGAAGTACTCCTACAGACTTCTCCCTGCAGGAATCTAGCTGCTCAGGACAAGGGACAGCTATTTGTGACAAAACCTGCTGAACAAAACATTGGTGGTCCAGGGCTGAAGTGATCTGATCTCAGTTGATAATAAAGTCAGGAGTAGGAGCACGAAGGTGTCAAGGTGAAAACTTTACAAAAACTGTCTATACCAGAGTTCAATTTATAGTTTATAACCCTTTTTTAAAATTTATTTTGGACTTAATTAGGCTGAATATTTAGCATTCAGCCTGACAATGTGTGAGCCAGCCACATGATTGAATTTTGAAACACACTTACTTTTCTTATATTGTTAAGGGAACAAAACAAGGAATAAATTCAGTACAGTGTTCCATTAGAAGTGTATCTGTAAAGGTTGATTGTTATTGATATAGGACAAAATTCAGTCTTGGCATAAAACAGGTGAAACACCAGGGCTGAATTTGGCCAACTCTATTAACTGTTCAACAGAAATTCATTTAACCTATAGCTGAATATATGAATATGACTGAATTATGTTTTAAACCTATAGGCTCAGGTCAATCTTGACAACACCATCAATACAGGGAAACGTTTTATTGGCATGTGCCACATAGCAGCAATGCCACCTTGCAGAAGAAAATCATTTCCTTGGAGGTAATGGACCTCTCAGATCTAACAAAAGCCATGGTAGATGCAGAGCAACACAAACTCTTCTTAAATTGCAGAATTCCAAGATGCTCTGCTTTAAGCCACTGATCTTTCAGCCACATACTTATGGATCAGAAACAATTTCCAGATTTAATCAAGGTAATGACAGCAGAATATGGACAGTAAAGTTCAGCAAATCAGAAATAGCAAACACAGAGGGGCAAAGATGTATTTGTGGTATTCTGCAGAAGACTTTCTGAATTAAATGTATCTGGATGAGAAAAGGCTTGGATTGAAAAGGAGAGGAAAATAACAATTTGTGAAGAATGTATAAAAGCTGCAGTTTTGGAAGGTAAGAATTAAATAAAAACCATTTCAAATGACAGGTAAGCGCTGGGTGGAATGCAAAGGAAGATAAAAGGGTAAATAAGAAAATAAATCACAGAGGAGGATAACAATCTAGAAGAAGAAAAAGCAGCCAGCTAGGAGAGGTTTAGCTAGTCTAAGCTCAGCACAACAAAGCTTTAACAGGAATTGCAGGAGAAGAAGAGGAAATGGTAAATGGTCCATAAGCAGAGGGAGCAGCCTGCCCCAACTTTGTGGCATTCATGTTTTTCTGTGAGTGGAGAACTACGTGCCAAAAGATGTCCCTTCTCTAACCTATGCCAGGAACCCAAAGGCCTGTACCATAATACCTTGCAGGGGAGGTTTTCCAGAATGCTGGTCACATATCCCACAACATCCTCATGCTAGTTATTGAAACAGAGGGAGAAACCCTGACATTCTCTGACTTAAAGAATGTGATGTGATGCTGCAGGAGCTCACCTGGTGTCTGACCCTCTCCCATAAACATCCTCATCCACAGGAACTGGCAAGAGATGCGGAAGGTCAGTCCATGATGTGGACCCACCTGAACATGTCTGGGTTTTTTCAGCCTGGAGGCATCACACAACCTCTTTTGCACTTGTGTGAGAGACAGTAAATTACAGTCTCTGGTGGTCAGAGCAGTACCCAGGTCAAAGAGGAGATAAGACAGTACAGACTGTTCCTTCATGATTTATAGGGGAAGCGTTCCGTGCCGGTACAGCGAGGAGGCGGCTTTGCACCACACATTGTGATGCACTGGCACGAGCCAGGGTGGAGATTGGCAAGGGGAAAGCAGAAAGCTATTATTTTTGAGATTGTACTGTTCTGGGACTACAGATACTCTGAAAATTGAATTCATATTGATAGTATGTAGTAATCAAACAATTTTTTCAGAAAGAGAAAACTTTCCTGAAATATGGCATTGTTCTCTGCATAGCTGAGAACAGTGCCATATTTCAGAACAAACAGTATTAATTTTCCTTCTCCACTCTTAGATTAAAATAGGATTTAATTCCATGACCAGAAAAAATACCATTAATAATTGGTTTATTCCCTGACACTGTACCTAATAAAAATATACTGCCTAATATTTTGCTTTCTGTTTGCACCACAGATATATTTGAGAACCAGAGCCAAAACATCTTCTGACACTGTTCAAATAAAACTATGCTGTTTTACAGTCATTACATGCCATCAGGGAAAAAAAAAAAAAAAACCCAAAAAAAAAAAAAAAAAACCCAAAAAAAAAACCAAAACAAAATCAACAACAACAAACCAGACATACCAGAAACCTAAAGCTTAACTCAACCCCTGCCTTATCCCCAAGGACTGCATTTTCAAGGACTGACATAGGAAACCACATTCCCGGGTTTCAAGAGACTTTCTGTTTGCCAGAGTAGGGAATTAATACAAAGTAAATGTGTAAAAAAAAAAAGAAATTAAGGTTTACCTTATATAATGAGGTGATTGGCGTGAATGCAAACACTGTCAGGGACTGGTTTGTGGTACTGGGGGTTACAGGGCTTGAAACAGCTTGAAACTACTGATTCTTTAAGGTGAGGGGGGGAAAAAAAAGCAGACAAAGGAAAATGTAGTGACTGTATTATTTTATCACAGGTAAATTTTGCTATAATTACTCTATCTACTTAGCAGTAGTACATTTGCTATCACAAACAGTATCCACAATGCAGTTAAATTCTTCTGGGCAAGATCTGTGACTTCAGGACAGCCACATACAAACTGGACTAAATTATGTCAACCGAAGCCATGGAGAGAATTCACTTCATCCAGAAAGAGGTAAGATTATAAAATGCTACAAACTTAAATGTAGTTTATATTTGTTGACATTGAGATATGTGTTTTATATAGGATTTGAATATTATCAGAGTCAAGCTTTCAGTATCTTAAATGAAGCTGTGACATTACCCAATGGAGACAAGCCTGGATGTGCCAGTTGAACCTATGGCAGTAAAGAGCTGTACTGGTAACAGAGCTCAAAAGAAAATACATCTGCTCTTTACAGGCACAAGCATTGGCATGGCTCTGGAGAATGAAACCCCTCTGAGAAATTGGCTTTTACCTGATAAATCATGACCCTACAAGTGAAAACTCCTACCTTGAAGATTTGGAAGCAGGTGACCAAAAATCCCAAACTTCTGAAAGTTAAAAAAGTCATTCTTAAGAATAATTACACCAGGTTACACCAAGAAATTCAGAAATATGACCTCTCTTTTTAGAGGTCACATGGGAGAAAAGATGGAGTACGTGGGGATTTTTTGGAACAGTAAACTGCAGTTTTAGGAGATTTGAAAAGATCAGAAGCACAGCTTGATCTAATGAAGAACAGCTGTTCCTTTGAGAATCAGCATCCTTGCTGTATCAGAAAGCAAAAGTGGAAGAGCTGGACAAAAAATTGGTCCAGCTGAAGAAAACTTTTCATTACAATAGATCATAACTATTTTATCTTCATTATAAAAGACTTAACTATTTTGGCTTGTTTTTTCACTCTGAATTGCATTTTAACATAAGTAAATAATTTCAAGTTGAAAAATTTTGAAAATGCACTACAGACATTTTAAATTGCATTTAAAATATGATGTTATATCCTGTGATAATTTGTGAAAGAAAACCCTGGGAAATATTAAAAAAAATTCTATGAAAACAAGCTTCATTATTTATAAAGTACAATTGGTACATACAGATTGAGTAAAAAATTCATAATTATAAATAACATTAAGCTTTTAGAAAAATCTGAAAGCTCTCACATTATAATTGCCATTAAATGGTAAGTGTTTACAGATACTTTTCAACCGAGATATAATTTGGAATACAAATTTTTAACCTAGTCCTTTAGAAATAATTTCTAAAATATGAGTCACATAAAATTAAATCAGTCTGGAAGTTATAAAATAAATACAGTCTTAGTTTAACCATAATTGAAATTCTCCCTCTTAAACTTGCCTATGTAGAATTTCCGTTAAACAGACTAGATTACATTTCTTTCATATTTCACATGTATGAAAATGGTGCTGAACCAATGATGTAAGATAAAGTTTCTTAGACTACAGATTTAAAGTTAATAAATGCACGTTATATTTTCAATCTTTATCTATGTAGATCCTATTTTAAGTTTTAAGGCTAATGATTCAGCAAAACAAAAACAATCCCCATTTCATCGCTGTATTGAAGAAGCAACCTAATTTGATGCAAAATCATAATTAAAACTCTCATTCTAAAGAAAAGTCTTTTTTTAGTGATATCCTTGTGTCTTAACTGGAGTTTCAGGGTGATAGTTAGACATGGAGGTGACACAGCAGAGCAAGGCTGTGAAATTCCTTGCATAGCTGTCATGTTTGGGTCCATGAATTATCATACCACGAAAATAACACGACCTTTTTTATAATGCCATGGGAAGGCATTCTAAATGCTGTGTAAACTCACAGCTGGAGCTGCTGTGTAAACTCACACCAGGCAGGTCAGATCTCCTGCGCTGATGATAAATATATAACCCTATGATTTCCCAGAAGAAAGACACAACTTCTCCCCTAAGGTTCATGAAGGCTTCTGCATTTAGGGCATCCTCTTCTCACCCCAGATGTGAGAATCAGCAGTTACAGAGCAATTTCAGCAGCAGTTGGTTTTTAGCAATATTAGGACAACAGGCCAAGATCCTCTCTGGTGAAACTCCATTGCCTAGCATTATTTTGCCCTTTATTTTAAACAGATTTGGCCCAGGCACCAGACTTTGCAGGCAATGGTGCTGCAACTTCATGCAGAGACCAGTAAAGAAGATGGAAAGCAAAAATAAATAATACAAATACATATCATTGACATGATCACCTAAATAAATCTGAACAGTAAAATAAAAAGATGATGCTGAGAAAAAGAGAAACAATGTCAGAGAATGTCAAAAGGCATCCTGGTGTTTTGTTTTTATTTCCTTTCTATACATAAACAATGCTTAACACTTTAAGATAGTGAAAGAACATACTTTTTAAAAGAAAATTTCTTTTCTGGTCCCCATAAAAACTATTAAACCTACTTGAAAGCAATACAAAATTAGAGAGACATGGAATGGAAGGAGTCTTGGCTTTTCTTCTCCCAGTTGATAACCAACAGAGTACAATAAGGAATTTATTTCTGGTCTCTGCCTGTATTTCCACAGTGCAATGGAGAACTGCTAACACACAGTACCTCACATCAGCCTAGACACCAGTGAGACACAATGCTTGCCAGGATTACAGATAAAAGCTGGTACCTGGGGATTTGGCTAAAAACACAACCAGCTCTGAAACTCACAGACAAGATGGGAATAAGAACATTCTTGGCAATGCTTTGTCAAGCCTGGAGCAGTTTGTGATGCAGTGGATGAGCGCTGTGAGCCTTCCAGCCACACAGAGATGCAAAACCTTGGCTGAGGGCTTTACTTGCTCTCAATGTAACTGCAGCAAGTACCAGAAAGAGCAGCATTCTCTTCAGAACAGTGGGGAATAAACCACAAATTGAGTGCTCTTTTGTAAAGGGTTTTTATCCAGGGGAAGGATGTATGCACCTGAGATTTTCCACTGCTAGATTTTATAACACTTTCCATTGCTTAAATTTTCTCCTGCTGGAAAGAATTTTTATTTTACCAAGTAAAGAGGTATTTCTGCATCCTTGTACTCCCTCAGTTGTAGGCTGGATGTATGTTCCCCTTTTATCTCTAGTGGTCATCTCTCAAGCAACAAAATCTCCCAGTTCACTGTTTTCCTCAAAAACAACTTCTGCCAAGGCTCACTCATCATTTTGCTATTCTTCTCTGAATTATTGGCTTGATTTTAGTCATCAGAATCCCCAAATCAAAAACCTGTATTTGATACATGGCCAGCAACAAACCAGTGCTTTATGAGGGTTTTTTTCCCTCAGTAGTAAACAGACCTCTAGTGAGTCTAGAGCGGTATGTGCATTTTCTAAACAGAGGACACGCTTTGAGAGAAAGGCTGGGAACCAGACACAGGTTTAGAAATACCAATCAATGTAAAATGTTGCATTGTGCCATGTAAAATTTTATTTTTCAAAGTACATATAACCTGCTGCTCCCAGTCATATCCCACACAAGAAGTAAACACTGAAACCATCACATCTGCCTTCTCATCGGAAATATATTTGTGGAATCAGTTTTTAAGCAGGTGTCATTTCTCCTGGTATTTTTGAAACCTGCAAAGAGCGAGGGTTAATACTTGTTGGAAGAGGAGAATTTTGTTAAACCTTTTCCATAATCTTTCCCTTCTATCATCTACCAAACAAGTAGATCTGACAGAAAATAATGAAGAAAGTATACAGATGTCTCATATTGGCCAGGCTGTCCATTTCCAAAATGCAATCCCAAATACAGCATGAATGGAAAAAGTGATAGAATCAGTTTTCAGTATGAAAAAAAATAAGGAAACAATGTTATTCTGTTTCTCTGAACTGTCCAAGTTTTCTGAAGGAAAATCTCTGATTTTTTACATATTTCTTCATTAAGTAGCTATTACAAAAATATTAGCAAGATCTGATTTTCACCTACTGGTGTGAACTCACAGCAGAAGAGACTCTGGAAGACCAACTCTTACAGCAATTCTGAGCCCACCACCTCTCTTCTACTTTTCTCTCTCCTGAACACAGCTGCTTTATAGGCAGCCAACCCCCTGGCTGAGGGCAGCACCTCCATGGAGTTCCCAGCAGTGCTTTAACATTGTGGGAGTGCAAAGACCCCCAGAATTTGTGAGTTCCATTGGGTATGCATTAATTGTGATTGAAGCCATTATTTAGTCACATATGTACGCCCTTAGAGTCACGTCTCTGTCCCACCACTGTTCACAAAAATAATCAAAAAATGCCCTATAAGTTATTGCTATAATTACATAATAAAGCTACTTGAAAACTGAATATGTCCCTATCTGACTAAATGCCCTGCAAAAAGTTGCAATGAGAAAATTTAAGTGGAAGATAAAATAGTCACACAAACAGATTAAAAAAAAAATCATCTAGGCTGACTGAAATATTTGGTTTAGCATTTTTTCTGAACATTGTCAATTGAAAATGAAATTAAACCTATCACTAAACCCCTTAAATGTTTCATGCCACCTATGTCAAGCTCTTCAATAAAAATCTCTGTTGCCTTTCTAAATGCCACTGCATGCATAATTTTTTCAACAATCTTGATTTTATAAAGCCCAACATAAAATGTTCCAGCTGAAATTTTCCAAAAAGTTTCTTTCCGGAGAGGCTGAAAGAACATACTAAATTACATTTCAAGAAGAAGTCAGGGCTAACCACCACTTATTGAGTGGAACCTGTACAGGAGCTACAGGCATGAGAAAAAAACCAAATGCACAAGCTGGTGTCTGCCACAAAGCACTGAATGCCCACATCTGGGAAAAGATCAGTTTAGGCATCCAGCTTGTGTTTATGCTTCTCTGAAGTATAATTAAGCCCCAAAACCACAACAGCCTTAATCAGATGCTTACAGCACATGTAGGTATGGCCTCTCTTAAGGGAAATCCTGTTGGCAATGCTTCTCTAACAGAGAAAGGTTAAAGAGATTTAACCAAATTTTATACTAAAATGAACAGACCTCACACATCCATAGAACTGCCAAGCAAACTATGTATTTTGGTGTGCCTGTGTGATGGAGTCTCCCATGAACAGATGTATGCAGTGCAGTAGGAAGCTGCAGTGGCACAGGTGTTCATTTGGGACTCTCCCCACAAGTCTCAGTTGTGGATGTTTCTTCCTCTTTCTTCCCCTGCAGCCCTGCTAAGGGCATGACGTCAGTAATACCACTCTGAATCCCAGAGAAACAGGCTTGGAGCAGCTGCCTTCCCACTCACCACTTGGACCAGCAGCAGAGTGGCCAGCTCAGCTTCCACTGCTCCCATGCTGGCAAAGTAGAAGGGCCAGGCAGGAAAATTCTTTTTCTCCTGCTCAAGGAGGAGTTTGGCAAGCCAAGACTCCAGAATATCTCGGAGGCATAACCAATTGGCTGGTTTATTTACATAATTTCCTTACGCATTTTCTCCACCCTAAAGCTTCACTTCATTGTGCGTGGGGGGAAAGGATATGACACCAAACCCAGGGAGGAGGCCAAAGTCAGAGCTGCAGCTTGGCAAGTACATGACAGGAAAGATAATCTCGTCCCTGTATCGCTCACCTTGGCAGACCGCAGTATCTTCTTTTCCCCTGCCAGTGACCAGCCATATCCTCCAACATCCCTTTGTGCTTTTATGTTCTTATTAGGATTCAGATGGATGAATTCAATGATTCCAGTATATTTAGTCATCACTTTTAGCTGTAAGCATTTCTGATGGTAACCTTTTTTTAAAAAAAGGGGGAAAAAAGGTTTTCTCTGTGTTCTCCATTCTTTCCATCAGTCACCTTTTTTATCTCTCCAACTCAGTTCAAGTATTTTTGATAAATCTCAGCTGAAACAGTAGTACAACAAGACTACAGGGAAAATAGACTCTTAACTGTGATGCATTTTTCTAATGTTTAAGAATGGAGTGGGGACCCAAAAGAAATTTGACAGTCTCACTCTTGCAAACACTCTGTGGGCAAAAAACAATACGTTTCTGAGCACTCCTTTGGGTGAAGAGTCTGCCACATTTAGAATGGGTACCTTAAGCACTGCCAGTTATGCTTGCATTTCCAGTCATGAATAAAAATTAAATGTTCCTAGGAGAGGAGAGGTATTGGAGGCTGAAGCCAAATTTATCAGCACAGAAAAGTGCCTAGTAAGAGCAAGTGTGGAGCTGTACTTCCCTTCTCAGAGGAACCCAGCTCCTTTAAAAAGATGAACATCTACAAGGGGCAGAGAACCAGCCAGAGGCTCTGGCTGTGTTTGCTAGGCCAGGCAGCTCGTGGGAGAAGATGCAGCAAAGGTGATAGGAAGGTGTGGAAGCCACTGAGCTTCCAAAGGACAGAACTGCAGTGTTATCTGGGTAGGCACCCAGAGCAAGCAAGGGGACAGGAAGCAGACCTCAATGTGAAAGCACTGCTTGTCATACAGGGGCACTTCTCTCTCCCGCTAAACCCTGTCCAGGAGCCACAACAACCCTCCCCAAGAAGCTGTGGGGAGACCAGCAGGCTGCAGAGACAGAGGAAGGAGGAAGGCACAATGTCCCATTGGCTTTGGTGTGCAGACAGAGGGCTGTGAGTCTGTCAGGCTTGAGGATCTTACTGAAGGATAATATATTGCTGGCATTCAGGAGCTTGATCTTGATAATGATGCTCAAATATCATCTTTGCCATCCTGTTATGAAGAAGTGGTAAAGCAGTTCCAGAACAAAACTTTGTTTACCCAGCAGAGGAGATATGGTTTGGGCAAAACAGCTGGTGGTAATCTTTAAATATTTGTCAGCTTCCCTTGTTGTCTCCTGCATTTTCACTTGCAGCTGTCATAACCAGCAGTACCATCCATCTGCCTTGGAGAGCCTGGCCAAGAGCCCACTCATTTTGTTGACTTTTGCTTGTAATTTTTTCCTCCCTGATTTTTCCCACCCGTTCATCTGGCACAGGTTTGTGGTTATCTTTCCTCCTCACAATGAAAGCAGATTCAGCAGCATCCTCCCCTCAGGCAGGGATAGATGTGCTGCAGCCACCTGTCCTTTACAAGCTTTCATTTTAGCTCTGAAACCAAGTTGTTATTTCATAGAACCTGCTTTCCTTTCAGTGGCTGTCCCTGTGGCTCCCCTCCAGCACACAACATCAATTTGCAGGGATTTTGAATTTTCTTTCTTCTGATCCAAGCCGCTCACGCTGGTGAAGTCATCAGCTCAAATGAAAGAACTGATGTCCCAAAACTACTCTGAGTTTCCATAATCCTTTCCCTAGGGAGCAGTGTCCAGTCTCCAGGCAGGATAAAAAGACAAGCCTGGTCTCACATGGCTGCAACACAGGTTTGAAAATGAAGGTATTATCTTATGATTTCGGTGTGGAGGAAAGAGCCTGCCTGAGACAGCTGGGATTGTCATGTAATGCTATCATTACATTCTCCTTTCAGAAGTAAGGGTCACTGTAGGCTACAGAAATTAGTGGTCACTGTGGCTAACACATAATTCACATTGATCCAGTGCGTTGTGCAAGCATAAGCTTTATGCTTCTGAAAACCAGGTGTGACATTACTCAGAACAAAATCCTTTCTGCATCAGAGGCAGATATGGCCTGGGCACTGAGTGCCATGTGTTCAGAGCTTTCACTCTGACATCTGCTGAGGGGAACAAAACCAATCTGAACCCTACACCCCTGGAGTGTCAGTAATCATTACTTCCAAGATCTAAGCCTAGAGGCAGTGATTTTAGGACATTCACAAAGGGATTCTGTTATTTCACTGGGTCATTCAGGTTGCTTTTCAAAACACCAAGAGCTGATTTTTAGACATCATACAAAAAAAAAAAAAAAAAGATGGGACCAGATCAACATTCAGGGGAAGGAAAAATATAATCATAAATCATAAAATCATCTCAAGCCTCCAAAAATCAAGCACTCAGATGCAATAGTCCATCATAAAAATCCAAGCAGATTTAGGAGATCTAGTTTTAGTCACACACTAATGAAGTAACCTCGGGTTAGCCTGCAAAGAACATTTCTGAGCACATTCCCAAATTATTAGCTGTGTGTTATCATAAAAGGTACAATGGAAAATTCAAAACTAATCCTGATAAAGCAATAACTAGAGTTAGCAGCAGGCATATACAACACTACTTTAATTTATAAGTACCAAGATAAGGTAAAAAAAGGCCTCCGGACCACATATGAACATAATTTATAGGAAAATTAAATTGCTGATTCATCCTGGTTAATTTTGGTTATAAGATATGTGCACAGTGGACACGTGCTAAAAGCAATTCAGCTTTGAAGAGAGATCTGGTCCAAAGTTTCCAAAGCCAGAATCACCTACTCACAGCCATGTTCCAGGTTAGGAAAACAAGGAGCTTCTAAAATTGTGCAGAGCACATATCCACAGCCTTGTGGGACTTCGTGCTTGCATTTCTGAAAGAGGGCAGGCTGCTAACTTTCCATCCAATAGGAAAGTTAGCTTCTTCCCTGGAAACCTTTTCCTTACCTTGTCATGGTTATAGGAAAGAACCCCTGTAGCTTTAGATGAGCATTACAAGGGGTTTCTTTACTGAGCAAAAGATGGTGTTACCTGGAAGAGGGCTGTAAAAAAAGGAGCACATTGATGGAGTAGATTTGTAAATTAAGACCAATAAGAACTTTGGGAATAATCTTGTTAAATATGTGGGGCTCAGAGAAAAATAGGCATGCAGGCTGAGAGGATCCTCCAGGAGTCCAAGTAGCCCTCAAGCCTGGAGTAACCCAGCTGAAGCTGATAGAAATGCACCAGGGTACAATAAAACCTACTTATATAAAAATACAAGATATATAGAAAAATACAGATTTTTAAGGTGACTCTCCTTTTATAAGACATCATTTATACAATAGTTTAGAAATCAGATTTTTTTTAACCCTTATTAGAGGAAGGCAAGCAACTTTTCCTACACATGCAGACCTTCTTTTCTGAGGGACTATCTGAACTGCGGGGGGATACAAACCTCTGGGGATTTCTGCATTTTATAGATGTTTTTCCAGCTAAAAAAAGGACTTGTTTCTGAGTGACGATTAAATGATTGTCTTTTATCTCTATCTTCATCCCTCTGCATTGCATCCTTACTGGTGGTCAGTCAGTCTGTGAGCCCAGGTTTCATCTTTGCAGCCTGTATTGCACTGCTGCATCAGAAAGACAGTTTCATGGAGCTTGAAACAGATGAGCAAATAGCCCACTTCCTCCTTAAATTGCATGAAACCACATGAAGCAGTTTCTCCAGCCAGTTTTCAGTTAGACAGAAATAATATGATAAAGCCTACTGCAGTTTTCTTCCCTTCTGTGGTTTCACAAATGGTCTCTTTTCAGCAAAAATCTGCAAGGTGTGGATAAGCTGCTCTTCTGTGCAGCTACTGCTGCAGGGCCTCCGCAAAAACAGCTCTCCAGATGCAACACAGGCATGGTCCTGCTCCTGCAGATGTTGCGTCCTGCAGCTGTCCTGGCTGAAGTATCTAAGACGGCTTAGAGAGCTGCCGTGTTTTCCCTGTAGCTCTGTCCTGTTGAACTTGTTCACGAGGGCAGAGACAGTAGGAAACAAGGTACCAGTGCTGAGGAGATCCTAAATCATGGGGCTTTCACTGCCCTCTATCTCTGAGGCCATTATCACAGGGTCTCTTCCAGAGTCCTGGATCTGGGAAGACAGAGGTGGCCAAAAGCAAAACCAGACACAGTCAAGCTGGCGTAAAGATGGTCAGGTTTTACCACAATTCAACTTTGTCTCACTTTAAACTTTAGCTAAATCAGAAGGTGACTTTGGAAGGCTTGTTTCAATGGAGCAACAGATCTCAGCCAACATCTCCCAGGAAGTTTTGTGCCACATTGTTGACAGCCTCCCCCATATCACATCACGTCATTGAGTCACTGGCTGTCACATCTCCTGCTGTCCTGTTAACACTGTCCTCTTCTCATATAGGGCTGAAGTGGCATTAAATTTCTGGATGGATTGTTTCCACCTAAACATATGACAGAGAGCTGTCAGCACAAAGTCAGCTGAGAAAGTCCCTGGGGATTGCTGTCAATTCAGACACTAGAACCCTAAGAAAGTTTGTTTGCATGGGAAAGAGTCTGATTTATATCTCTAATACTGTAAGGCATCTCGGCCTTTTACTGTGATTGTTTTTACTGACTCAAATATTTTTAAAAGAAAATAAGTAATTAAATAAAAGCAGCCTGCTATCAGGAACCAAGGAATAATTTATAAACAGTCACCAAAATTTGAACTGATTCTGACACTTCTCTCAGATATTTACAGGAAAGAGAAATTCATATCAAATATGTTCTGAAATCTATTTATAATGTAAACTGAGAGATGGAAAATATAAAATATAGAAACATTACCAAATGAATATAAAGCTATTTCCAGTACCCTCCATATTGCAGCATTTTACTAACAGTAAATACAAAATACAGTTTAACTTAAACCAAGTCAGTTTAACACACATTTCCTCAAAACTAAACTGTGCCAAGTTATGAGAACCCCATTCATGATTCATTTAAGTATATTTAGTCATAGACTCGAAAAGGAACTAGTCCTAATAAGCAAAGATTTCAACACTGGTTTGCCTTCATTACATGGGAAATAATACATGAGAAAATTACCTGGATTGCAAACGATTTTTATATTGGACATTATCTGATGAATTTTTGTTGATAGTCAGTAATACTGTAAGTCAATTACTCTGGACTTGAATGTTAGTAAAGGACTAAGAATAGCTGCCTCAATGTAGCAGAGCAGCTACATCATCTTTTCAATTAGGCAGGCATTTCTCTGTCATCCCTGTTGGTTTAGAATAGTCTGTAAGTAGGACAGAGCAGTTATCCAATAAATTCAGTTTTAAACAGAAATTATTCATTACTGATAGTAAAACAATAAGCTTTTTCAAAATCCCTCACAGAGTAGGTTTTATAGCATAACAATAGTCTCTTTTCCCTTGCTCACAACTGCAAGTAGGAATTGCGACTTGACAGCAAAATAGTTTATGTATTATATAAATACATTAATGTGTCTCACACGACATATATGCATATGCATCTCACAAACACCTTAATTCATAATCATAAATTTCTTTAATAATCTTCATTAAAAAATCATAATGATCCTTTGTCATAAGCACTACTAAATAATATCAATCTCCTATTCTTATTAACATTAAAAAATCTAAATTAAAACCAGCTGATTTTGTAATAAATTTTAGATATGATTAAGATATTTAACAATCATTTTAAAAGCTGATACAATAAGCCAAAACTTTTTTAATTCCAGATTCAGCACAACGTCAGTTTTAGATCCCAAGAACACAAATCAACATCCAGTCTCACTGTTTAAAAAGAAGAAGTCTAAGGCCTACATGAAGTTACTAGACTTTGTCTCTGCATATAGCTGTGAGCAACTGAACATGAAAAGCAGGTAAAGAAGAAAGGAATGCAGAGTTTAGAGGGGTGTTTTTCAAAGGGCTTCTTTGGAGTCCTGGCACACATTGAGTGGTGTAGAAAATTCCAGTTGCTGCATCTCTCTCTCTCTCTCTTCCCGCTTGTAAGGAATTAAAGATCACAGTTGCCTGTCTCAAGCGCTTCTCAGTTGTGGGCAAAATTTACAGTGGCATCAATTGTAAAGGAATATGGTGAGCGCAATTTGCCCACTGAAATTCAAAAAAAGAAAAAACTACCTGAGACAATACAACTAAATTTTAAAAGGATAATATTTTCACTTATAACCCCACCACCAGTAAAGCCACAGTTTTAGTTATGTGTCAAGATTAAATTATAATGGATCTGTACCTTAACCCCTGGAGAGTAGAATATGTGCTCAAAACAATGATCTCTTTGCATAAGAACCTTTTGTGTGAAAACTTTTGTATATTTTGCATGAGAAGTTTGTATATTAAAAGTTAATTTTTCGTGGTAATTTTTAATTACCAAGTTGGACAGGAGCATTGTCTATAAAATTCTTCAAAGGTATGTGGATGTGGTCTAGAGAAAAACCTATTTTAAAGCCACTGGATTGTGTGAACACACCTCCTCAGCAAACCCTTTCACACTTGTTCCAGTGTGCAAAGGTAATCAATTGTTGTATGGGACCTCAGGATCCCCTTGAGATTTGTCTCATCCTGATAGGTGATCTGTTGAAGTTACTCCTTCATGGAATTAAAAAATTGAGAGACGCTGTGTAATTCTGTGGCAAATTTCAAGATATATTAGGACTCCATCCAACAGGCAGAGTATTATGGAATCCCTCACAACCACTATTCATTAAAGAACACTGATCCTTGGGACTCATGGGGTGGGGCAGTTGCTAATGAGGACTAGTTGATGATGGCAATTGGATTTACATTTTTAATGACTGGGAAGACTATTGCATGCTGCATCGTTACTTCCCTTATTGTTTCTGCTGCTTTTGTCTTTCCTTCTAATATCTTCTAGATACATATCATCCCAATGGGCAACCAGTGAACTGACAAAAAGTCCCTGGAAAACAGTCTTTGAGTCACCTGGTGGTGTAAGGACTTTCAGATCACAGCTGCCTGTCTCAAACACTGTTAAGGCCACAGAAGGACTTTGCCATGAGATCAGCACAGAACAGAGCAGCAGGATGGCACTAACTCCAAGCCTGGCAGAGCTGAGATCTGGGTAGCACATCCTGGGTAACGCATCCAGATAAAAATTCCCACTTTGGCAAACTGTAAGGAAGCTCATGATCACATCACCTGTCAAACAAGGATCACCCAAAGTTATGGGACAGATGGCACCTGTGACCACCAGCCACTGAAGCCCCCACAGAACATGCCTCAGTGGATACCTGGAACTTGGACTGTAAATTTAACCACCACAGAGAGAATTTTTGACAAGATAAAGGTGGTTCTATTGTCTGGGTGTTATCTCAGACCTAGGGTGAGATTAACAAAGCTGAGTGAGAAGAATGTATCACTGATAATGGCAGAATTTATGGGCCACAAGAAAAGCCAGCTCAGCAACTGTGCTGAAATCAGCCTAGGCAAAATATCACATAATTCTGGGAGGGGGAGATCATGATCACCAATTCACAGACCTTCAACCCAAGAAATCCACATTGGAGACTCAGAAGAAGAGGAACACTGAGCATAGGTCTATTTAGCATTAGAAGCAAGAAAATCATTTAAACAACATAAGAAGAGAATTGTTTAGCCAATGAGAACTTATCCCTTTGTTTTCAAAAATTTATGAATAGTGAAAAATTTTGAATGTACTCAGTTCTCCCACCACTGAGAAGCCCAGGGTGAGGAAGGACCAACAAGATGCTGCTGGATAGGTGGTGTCTATCTAGTCTGTCTCTCTCTCTCCTCTCTTTCTTTTCTTTCTATCTCTCTACCTGTCATTCAGTGCTAAATTAAATCCATACTGTTGACTTCAACATATGCCCATGTTTGCACCTTGATTCGGGCAGAGGCATCTCTCAGTAACTGGATCGTAACATCGCTCTCCACAGAGGACAACATTCCCATGAGGAAAGCTGAGAAGCACATTAGCCTGCTCAGAAACAGAATCATGTGCCACCCCAATAAGTGTGGTCATCCTTCATCTAGTTTTCCTTCATCTCTGCATCCCATTTTCTATATCAACTTTTTATCATTTGCTTGATCTTCGATTTGCCATAGCAGACTGATCACAAGCAGGCCAACAGAAACCTGTGTAGCCTTCCAGAAGGTCTGCAACACTACTGTAGATCAACATCACAAAAGCAGAACTGAGAAAACACATCTCAAATGGCCTGATTTATACCCATATGAATATTTGTCCTTCTTCTCAGACTCATTTGAGGTTACACAGCCCCTGTTGTGCTGCCTCCACCCCTATCAGTGTCCTCAGAGCATCCATTTCTCAGACAGAGGATCTTGGGTTCCCTATTTTGCTGCCATCTCTATGAACTTTTCTTGCTGTTCTTTTTGAAGTATCCAAATTGGTGTGTATGTCCTGGTCTTCATCCTTTATGTGTAGCCTATTTCTCTAGCTCAGTAAAATGCTGCTTTTCATGTCTAGTGAGAGCACATACTTTAAAAAAAAAGCTCTTGGAGGAGCAGTGGTTTAAATGCAACTCTTTTTTATTTCTACTTTGATATGATTCCCCTATTCTTAGGCATTTCTACTCTCTATTACATAGTTAATCCAGAATTTAAAGATGCAAGACAGCCCATGAAATTAAAAGCAATTTTCATGCATCAACAAAACTGGCTTTTTTATTTTTTCTAACATTTTGAGCTGAAAAGAGCTAGAATGTAGGAGCCTGATCTAATGGGTGTTTAAAAAATAATCCTCAAACCTCTGCTGAGGTATGGAGAAAAACAAGAAAACTTCAAAGACCAATAAACAAAAGTTATCAGGGTAGCAGCAGGAATATTTTCCTCTCCTGAGGTCAAATCTCATCTTAGTAAAGTTAATAGAAAAATCAGAATCAACTTCAATGGAATTTCTCCCCTGACCTTGCATGCTGTCGATATGCCATGATATCAAGGCAGGATTAAACCCTTAACACCAGCTCTTCTGTTGGTAGCCCTCAGCATTGCAGGTTACTGCAGCTACAGGAGATAATGATTTTGAGATTTTAGAATTTTAAAATGCAGATTAAGTACAGTCCCAGCTGAAAATATTGCATCCATGTATTGTTCTGCATCCTGTGCTGTTTAATCTCTCATTAGGTAGAAGGAGCTGGAAACCACTTTAGAAGGAGCTGGAAACCACTAGCAAGATTTACTTTCTAACACAGGCTCTCCTTGAAAGCTTCCACCAGCTGACCATGGCACTTTTCCATTTCACAACTCATCATCAAGATGGTGTCAGAGAGCAACTGCCTCTGGGCGTATCACAGAAGGACAATATTTTTTCATGTTAGATCTCATTTTTTATCAGCATCTTTACCATGCAAGCTCTAAAGGAAAATAAATTTAATAAGAGCCATCTGTGACATAAAACTGCAAAAGAAATAATTAAGATTAGTAGCAGACTTGGTTTCTGAATGAAGATATACAGTGTATAATGCAGGTTTATGAATCCACTTTATCTAAATGATTAGTAGCTCACTTTTTTGTTGAAGGCATTTAGGGCATGAAAAACCATGCTGGAGTATTAACCATTTGATTAACAACTTGTGATTAAAAAATAAGAAAAAGAAAGTACTATTCAGTTCTCTGACTCAGAGAAAGACTATAAATTTCTGATACATAAATACATTTAAGAATTTTGATGTGATAAATGGACAGAGGTAAATCTTCACATTCATGGAGCTTATTTAAACCTTGTTCTCTGGAGTCTTGCAAAGTATATTAAGCTTTTTATTTTCCTTTCAGAAACTTTGTCTCAGAAGCACCTTAGGAACAACTATTTTTGGTCTACACAAATCATTGTAGGGATGCCAGTTCTAATCTACTGACAAAGCTGCGCAAGGATGCCCTGAAATTAAGCTCAGCAGATGAGAAAAGGTGCAGAGAGTTTCTTTAAGATCCTCATCCTTCAGAAGTTTAAGTCTCTGCTTTACAGTGAGTGCTTTCAAACCATCCATACCACCTTCGCCACTTCCAAAGTCTTTTATTGCGTATAATTTTCTATGTGTATTGAGATACAATTTAGTGTTTATAAAGTTATACTTTCCACATGTTAAGTTGCCAATGAAATTCAATAGACAACACAGACTTTAAAAAGTAATTAGGGTCTTCAAGCATTTCCTTAAAGATCTCCTCCATTCTTTGAGAAGGTTCAGAAACATGTCTGCCTTTCAGGTGTCCTGTTATCAGACAATAATATACTCCATAATTTTATGCCCCAAAAACTTCTGGAAGCAGTATTGAACCTTGCAATTAACTTTTAAGAATTATAGAATTACAGGGTTTCTTACACAAGAAAAATGAAGGTTTTTCTTCAAGGCCATGTATTTCATCCTACACTGTATGAACACACTGTAATCAACATTGGCACCTCAAAAAGAATGGATGAAAATTTTCTTATGTTGCATAAAGCAGTTCACTCAATTTGATTAAACATTACAAGCCATACATGGATTTCATGCCACTTAAGAAACTCAATTATTTAAACAGCCCCAAATCCAGTAGCCTACTAGGTGCCTGCAGCTCCTCATTCATATTTGTAATTATTCATATTTAGAGCTGGGATGAAATACAAACTGTTCAAATCCAAGAAACTCATTCCAGTATAACTCCTCTATATTCAAATAATATTCAAATAATGTTCATGTGAAAGTAACAAAAAACTTTTCCCCTGCTTTATTTTATCTTTTACACTTGTACCTTAAATATCTGAAAGTTTTAATTCAAGCCTGGTGCTGTCTAGTATCAGTAAAACCAGGAGGGAAAGAAATTGATGCAGACCCTGAAGGATGGCAGATACATAAATTAAGCTATACTTCAGCAGTTCTCTACTTCGGAATGATCACCTGCCACATGAAGCACTGCTAAATCAAACTTGAAAGATCACACGGCAAATATTTATGCCTAATGAATATGTAGCTTAAGAGAAATATCTAAACTTGTACCTTGATAACCAACAATATTATCCTGAAAAGCATCCCCTTCAATAAAATATAAAATATCTTTATCAAATAAATTTCAATATTCTGTTATGCCATCACTCAGCATTAACAAAAGAATTTTTTAGAGGTGATTACAGATTCCGTATCACATTTTATCAGTGAGGGTTTTTTCCTTATTTTCTTATTGTAATATTTTCACTGCATGTCTAGTAATCAGCCTCTCTTGCAGCAGATTTGTCTGGATGAACAGTATTTATGAACCGCTCTGAGTTCTCTTTTAGACACACAGTGTTGTCCAAGGGAAAGTACTCCAGGTTGGGTCTCAGGAGACCATGGGTTTACCACTTGTTTTGCCACTGACCATGTGTACTTTCACTATCTCTCTGTCCCCATTTTCCTTGTTTCCATAGTCAGAAGGTCAAAATATTTGGAGAGAAGCTGTCACATTTTGTGTGCCCTCATCTCGTTAGGCTCTGCAGTAATATCAATCTATGTAGTAAAAACTTGTTCTTTTCCCCTGAATTATTAGCATCTGAGTGCAAGATCATGTTTCCAGAGAGCAGCCAATCCAAGACTAGGCTTTTAAGAATTATAAAGGGTTTTTTAGGTCACTACCGTATAGAGTATGAACCCTTGCACTCTATCAGGATGTAAGTGCAGTATATGGCATCCTGTTCTTATTTAATCTCTTTTAAACTCACTCTCTTTTAACATACTCTTACCAACTATATCAAGTTTTATTTTCCATGGTGTAACAGTTTGCACCATCTCTCACAAGAGTTTTTGCCTTGCATGTCCCAGTAGAGCATTTATTCCTGGTTTCCCTAGGATAGTTTATAGCACCCTTATTTTGAAATAAATCACCCAAGCTTGTGCTTGAAAAAAAGACTGACAAGACAAAAAAACTCATTTTGTGAAGACCTATGAGCTTTGAACTGCCCAACTCAAGAGCATAACAGCTGTGTATTTACACTGAAGCCTGTGGCACCTCTAGGAAGTTTGTCCTTTGCATTTGTCATTCTCATGTTGATCCTTGGGCAGGATGCTTGTTAGACCAGCTAATCTGTGCTATCCTTTTACCTTATCTCCCTAGAGACACACAGATTGCAGATGAAGGGAAATAGCCCAACTGCAGATGATGGCAGGTTTGGGTAACAACACTGCCTCAGTATTTGTCTGTCAATATATGGGCTGTTTTAAGATACCAAACAAGCAGAGCTCTCTTCAGTTTTAAAGGAGCGCAATTGTCGCTCTGGTTTTTTACAATTTTTTTTAGTTTTTTGAAATGTTTACATGCTTGGAGTCAGAGTCTCAGAGTTCTCACACACTTTTCATAAACAATTCTATTATTTGGGTAATGACTTTTTGCTGTTGACAATTTCTCCTGGTAGAAGGAAACATTGATGTACTGCAACTCTGGCCAGTGTGGTTGAAGAGATTGAACCCCGCCATCCAATCTGGTCCCATTCTCAAAACTGTATAAATGCTGAAGTGAAAAATTAAATTGAGCTTTTCCTGCTTGAACATTCGTGCTGTGTCTGTGTTGTTCTTTGTCTGTGTTGATCTTTGTGTCGCTAGTGCATCACCCAGCTACTTGATAATTCTCAAGATCATAGCAAAAAATGAGATTTGTTTTTATTTGTCTACTCTATACATTAACATCTACCTGTTCACTCCTTCCCCCTTCATGCAGAGTTTAGAAGTAGAGTAGAGTAGAGTAGAGTAGAGTAGAGTAGAGTAGAGTAGAGTAGAGTAGAGTAGAATATCTTGAGCTGGAAGGGACCCACAAAGGTCACTAAAGCCCAGCTCCTGACCCTGCACAGGACATCCCTAACAATCACACCATGTGCCTGAGAGCATTGTCCAAACACTTTTTGAACTCTGTCAGGCTTGGTGTCGTGACCACTTTCCCAGGGAGCCTGTCCCAGTGCCCAGAATCATTTCCTAACATCCAACCTAAACCTCCCCTAACACAGCTTATTTCCACAGTAAATGGAAATTCATTTACTCCTGGCTTTGAAAAATACTACTTAGTTCTCTGACAAAATGGAACCTAGAAGAACCCCAATGAAAATCACAGCTTTGAGCCCATCTTGATATTTTGTTGTCCTTCAACCTGGGATTGATTTTACTAGTTCCTCAACAATATTAATAATTTTCATTCCTGTTCTATTCCAATAATACAAACTTTTAAAAAATCCAGTATATGAACCTCTGCATTCCTACCATGCCAGGAGATAGCAACAGAGAATACAAATACACTGAAGTCAAAAGGATTTTACCTATAGCAGAAGTCAGGATTGGGGGGGTGTTATGATTTTGGCTTTTTTTAAGCTATAGTTCTCATCTCCCCGTGGTGTGTATCTGTATCCAGCAGACATACTTACTCCTTTCTGCAGATCTTCTTCCTCCTCTCTTTTTGTACTGGTCAACTGGTGCCTCCTCTTGTGCAATTGAATTTGGCAGGTGCAAGAGCACTTGTTTATGCTGTGCACAAGCTGGGGAATGCTATTTTGACAGCCATGGTTCTGCAGCATCCTTGGAGACTTTTAAAAGCACGTAGAAAACTTCATTATTTACAAAGCTTTACAGCTGTGATGCACAAATCACCCATAGTCAATTTGTCAAAGGAATATTTGACAGCATTTTTAGGTATCCACCTTGTGTAGACTTTGCACAAACAGAGAGAGGTATTTTGTCTCATCTTGCTATTTTGGGAACTTAAAAGTTCACGTTCCTTCATTATTCCTCTGTGCTTGCTTTTCTTTTTCATGGGGTAGTTTGAGGAAGGGAGTTTAGATTGTTGGGGTTTTTATTTTGTTTGGCCATTTCATGTGCTTTGGTCACTGCAGTGGATGAAAGATGAAACCTGCATTTTCCTCAGCTCCATTTGGTATCAGAAGATAGTCACAGAGTGGCCATGATCCTCTGAACATATCCAGGATGTTGTGCAATATTCCAGCCTTTTTTTTGTGTTTGGAAATCCAGTTTCTCCAAGTTTTTGGCAGCATAGTATAATTTGTATTACTTCTAACGTGTACTTCCCCTTGATCATTACCATTTCAGCTGATGCAACTTCTTGCTCTTCTTCCTCCTTCCCAGTCAAACAATATTTTATGCTGAGATATGTGCAGCTGCTCACGTTTTCACTTTCCCTACATCTCCATTCCCCTCACCTCCCTTAGCTTAGAGAAACATTAGCAACTGATGTTTAGCAAACACCCACAGCCTGTATTCAAATTAGCAGGAGAAATGGGTGTTCACCTGCTCTGAACCATCAGGCCCTATCTACATATTTGCGATGAGCTCATTGATCAAGAAGCTGAACACCTGTACCAGGTTGGTGGTGTCAATTCTGGTGACTTTATTTCCAGTCTGAGATTATGCAATGGTTTTAATCGGTGTTTCTGGGAATCTCAGTATTCATCACGGAACTCTGGCCCTCATGAATCCAGAGAGAAACCCAAAAATACCATCCAGATGTCAAGGCAGGTCAAAAATCTATTCCAAAATTCTTTGTTTGATGAAGTATTAATTTAAGCCATTTCTTTGCATACAGAAGACACAACCCATGGTGCTTAAGACTTGCAGTAATGCAAAACTTCAAAGTGATTTTCACTTTGTTCTCCATGCCAGTGGAAAGTATTCAAGGTCTCTATTATAGAAACTGGGAAAATATTCATACTGAGTGGTGATTTGGTTTATTTAATGCTCACTTAAAATAAGTCCATAATACTTATGTAATCAAGTGTTCCATAAATACTCAAGCAAGCTAAGAATCTGACAGGAATGTTCACTGGTTTCTTCTGAAGGGTCTATTATTTATCATTCACATAAATCCTCCACAGAAGCCTGATCCACATCCAACCAGGAAACTGAAGCATGTCTAACTGTCTAACGTACAGAACCATCTGAAGTCATGAGTATGGTATATTCATAACAAGCTAGGCATATATACGGGGCACACACAATATAAACCTAATATTATTCATATAAACTACTTGGAAATTAATTTTGGGCAAAGAAGGTGCCAGGTTTGTAATATGTTTGCAGACAACTTATAAACAGAAAGAGCTTGGGTTCACCAGATATTTATTTGCTTGGCTCAATTTTGTCTTAAAGAAAATATTGTATTTTCTTATCTGTAGAGTTCTTATTGGATATAAAAAGGTCTTACAAGGTAGATCTAATTGTAAAATAAATTGTGGGATAATGAAGGACCTTCAGCAGTTTCCTTACCAACATGATAATGGCACAAACACGGCAGTGATGTTTCTGGCACTTGCTATTTTGAGAGGATTTCATCTCCCTTGAAATGAAGAACCCAGTGGGAAACAATAAGCAAAGGTTTCTTGTGGACAAACAACCACTGCTGCTAGTGAAGAGGAGCCTCACCCTGCCTCGCAGAGGTGCGCATCAGACTCGTGCACTTCAGGTTTGTGATCTCTCTTGCCCTGGTCCTTCCATTAGGTTTCTGCTGCTGCTGCCAAAAAACAGCTTTTGGGATTTGCCAGTTATCCCTCATTACCTGGGACAGCACTCAGGGAAGACAAACAAAGTGCTGTATTGCATCCACCTCCTTCACCAGAAGGGCAGGAGGTAGGACAGCTGGGAAGGGCTGCTCTCCTACAGTGTTGCAAGGTTGGGCTGGACCACATCTAATGTTTGGTTACATCTGCTGTGTTGGTGCTAGGAACATCCTAAGCCAAATGTTTCAGACACTGGACCTTAAATCACATTATATGGAAATGTTTTTTCTCTAGATTTTTTTTCTTTTGTTTGTTGCTGCTAATTAAAATGCAAAGAATAAGATTGTTGAGAGGCATGGGGGATTTATTCTCTTTTGTAGTAGACAAGGCCATTTTTCTCTAATTCTCTATTTGATCTGTAGATAATTGATTCTATGTGTGATTATATATGTTCTGGTTCCATTGTGTGTTCCAAATCACATCTGGTGTAAACAGTAGTTCTTGTCCCCCAAAAGGAAAAGTTTCTAAAATTCTTTTATTCTCTGAGTTTATGTTGGATAAACTTCAAGCTATGGTTTTGTACATCAAGGAACTTGATTATTTCCTCATTGTGTCTCATGTAAGGAACAGACCTGCAGAAATAAATGCAGATTGAGTGGGAGATAAATGTAATCATTCACCAACCAGCCCACCCAGATAGAAGAGTAGTTATATACTGGCAAAATATAACATCCTTCTTTTCTTCTCTTCTTCCTCCTATTTTTCTAGGTCAAACAGACACTATTCCCCACTCACGAATAGTGAGACTGACTTCGTCTTCTCTTGAGGTGGGACCTCTGCTTCGTGATGCTCTTGATTATTTCCATCCCAGCCATTCTGAGAGAACTCCAGAGACAGGCAAGACAGAAGTGCAAACTCCTCATCCTGTCTCAGTAATATTATATTTTTTCTATTACTATGTATAAATTAAAAAAAAAAATCAAAACAAAGACATGCCTGTGTAAGAAGCAATTATTTTTTCAGCTGATTTAAGCTAAGATGGGACTTCATTGTCAACACTGCCATAACTATATCAGTTGCTGTTTCTTTTTCTGTATTGATTTTTTGTAAGCTTTGTGACTAGTAGCAATTAGTAACACTTGCCTGGTGGCAATGAACATTAAAACAGGTATTTTCTGAAATAGGGTGAGTGGGGACAAATGGTAAAAATCGTCCATGAAGAACCCAGGCCAGCTCTTAAATGACTTCTGAAAATCTGTATAAATGAACTGAATTTGATCATAGCAGTAAATTTATTTTTTTCTGTCTCACAATGTGAAAAATCATAAGCAGCCAAGGGCCTTGTGGGAAGAAACACTCTCCTCAAGCAGTATTTTACCAGGTCACATCCCTTGAGAGACATCTCCAGGCAAAGCCCTTCCTGCAAATTTGATGCATGTTACACTGGGCTGGATATCAAGTTCTGTGATTTTCAAAACAAGGGAAGTAACCTGGATATGGCTGTAGGAACATTTTTAGGTATGGCAAACCTGATAAATTCTACAGAGGAAATCCCATGGAATCCTAGTGACAAGTGAGCTAGATTGAGACCAGGATTTAGATGTCTACATGTGACCAGACACCAGTTCAGACCTCTTAATCCTAATCAGGATCAGAATCCTGATCCACCTCCCTCAACTCCTACCTCCTCAGAGGGACTAAACTTGAGTAGCCAGCTCCATGGAATATAAGAATAAATTGATTTAATATACTTTAGAGAGCCACAAATGCATTTACCACTGCACAGGAGATTTAGATAAAATGTCCCTTGAAGGTATTTTTGAGAATGGATATGTTAATACTCAAGCACATTTTAGACTTGTGCTCACTTATGTTATATAGAAAAGTTAGTTTATGCAGAAGGAAGAGGCTCGTGAAGATAATGGAATATCTAATGGTGGTGATAGCGAGAGGAAGGAGCCTGCAGCACACATGATTGCCACCGTGCAGTGCAATACTCTCCTACCTGATAAGATGAGCAAGGTAGCATTGTGCCATTGATTGCTGCATTGTGCCACTGATTGCAAATGGGACAACACAAAACCTCAAAATGCTCCAACTTGCCACTGATTGATTAACTGTTATCTGCTGTTATGAGGGGGTTGATTATTATCACATACACTGAAAGAGGCATAAAAACTGTAGGTTGACCTGCATATAGCATTTTTTCTGCTGCATCATAGAATCAGTCACAGAATATCCTGAGTTGGAAGGGACCCACCAGGATCACTAAAGTACAACTCCTGGCCCTGCATGGGACAGCCTCAAGAGTCACACCATGTACCTGAGAACACTGTCCAAACACTTCTGAACAAATGCTGTGACAATTCTGTGGGGAGCCTGTTCCAGTGTCCAAGCACTGTCTGGATGAGCAACATTTTTCTAATATCCAACCTAAACCTCCCTGACACAGTGCCATGTCATTCCCTCGGGTTCTGTCACTGTTCATGAGAGAGATCAGTGTCTGCTCCCATTCCTCCCCTCATGAGGAAGTTACAGACTGTGAGGAGGTCTCCCTTCAGTCTCACCCTTCTCCAGGCTGAACACATCAAGTGATCTCAGCTGATCCCCATAAAGCTGCACCACCTTCATAGTTCTCTTTTGGATGTCCTCTAACAGCTTATTATCTTTTTTATATTATACCCTGCAAAACTGCCCCCAGCACTGGAGCTGAGGCTGCCCCAGTGCAGAGCAAAGCAGAGCAGAGCAGGACAATCCTCTTCCTTGCCCGGCTGTGATGCTGTCCCTGATGCCCCCAGGACAGGGTTGGCCCTCCTGGCTGCCCGGGCACTGCTGACTCATGTTCAACTTTCCATCAGCCAGGACCCCCAAGTCCTTTTCTGCAGCTTTATTCTCCAGTTTCTCATTCCCCAGTCAGTCCATACATCCAGGGTTGCCCTGTCCCAGGTGCAGAATTCTCCACTAGTCTTTGTTCATGATTTTCCAGCCCTCTAATTTATCAAGGTCTCTCTGGCATTGAGAAAGTCAACAGCTCCTCCCAATTTAGTATTGTCAAACGTGCTTAGTATCCCTTCCAGTTCTGCATCCAAGTCATTTATGAAGATGTAGAAGAATACAGGGCTGAGGATGGAGCCCTGTGGAACCCCACTAGTGACAGGTCACCAGTCTGATGTGACACCATTAATCACAATCCCAATCTGTGAGCCAGTTTCTCACCTGAGATTTACCTGTAACCCACTTGTTTATTCTGTCCCACCAGGAGTCTTGTACAGCATCAGGAGACATACATGACCCTTCTGTCTGGGAAACCCCACTTGCCAGGTGAGGAACCTTTCCTTGACATCTTACTGGAAAACAGAGGTGAGCTCAGGAGGTCCATAGGACAGGAGAGCACAACAGGGCACAGGAGAAGGCATCAGCAATGCTTGGAGCTTGCAGAGGGTTTCCCAGGACAGGCTCCAGGTACCTTGAATGCTTGTCTGCCTTTTGACAGCTTGGGGACATGCCATACAGAGAAAGACCCACAGGATCCACAGAGTACAGATGAACTGAACTCGTTATGCCTTTTGGTGGCTTGCAGGCTGAAGTAGTTCTGCTGAAAGCATTTGTTGGTATCTTTTATTTCTAGTCAGGGGGCTTTGAGAAATGCTCAGAACAAAGTGCCCCAAATTCTCTTAATTACCCCTAGCCCTAGGACTTTCACACCATGTTGCTGCCCTGGAGACCACTAAACTCTCATAGCACAAAGATTTCTTTCCCAAATCTCATCTCATCTCTCTTCATATATCACAGCTCTCTCTCTTTTAGAGATTTCAACTATAGACAGCTGCAGCTGAGCTGTACTGCTCCAGGGCTTGCCATTTTTCTATAGAGTTGCAAAACTATCCTAGTGCTCACTCCTACCTTTGAGGTGAGCCACAAAACCTTGAGATTTGAACCATTCTTAGGGTCACAAGAGGTATTAGTCAACATTGTTAAGTAATGTGAAGCTCAGCTGAAAAAGTTAAGAAGCTTGTAATTACCCATACCCATCAGCTGAGTTACACTGGTACTGTCTTTGTTTTGGATGTAATCTTTCATATTATTTAAAAACTAGCAAATAAAAATGAGTAACTTACAGTGCCAAGAGACAGGCTCAAATGCCTTACAAGTAAGGTCCAGAAGCTCAGTAGAATATCTGTCAGATCTGGGTTGGCAATGTCAGACCAGAAATTACTCTTCTGTGTTTGACTTCACGTCTGGAATGAGCGAGACAGCTGTAAAGCTAGGGTGGGAATGAGTTCAGCCCAAAAATACAAAGAATAATTTCTATTTTCACTGGTGCATTGGCTGGGAACCTTGTTTGAAGCCAGCTGCACTCCCTGTCCAAGCATCACCACTGGCTGTGCAGGAGTGACTGTGAGCCAGCTGTAAAGCTCCTCCCCATCAGCCGCCTAATCCCCAAGGGCACAGAAAATACTTACTCAGCATACACTGCCAGCCAGGAGAGGGAGTTCAGAGAAAGAGGGAAAATAAAAATCCCAAAAAACCCCAGCTTTCAAAGCTGTCTATAGCAAGCAATCAAAGGCAGCTCTCCTGAAAGGATTCCCAGCAGGAAGCATAGAAAAGAAGCAGCAGTGAGTGCAATAAAGCAGCAAAGTCAGTCCCCAGTGCTGCAGCCATGGTAAATGCTGAAGGATGGCAGCTCTGGAACACCTACACGGTAAAGGCACATTCCGTGCTGCTGCTCTTCAATGTTTGACAAAAATGCTGGGGGGAAATAGAATGGGGGGAAAAAAGATGCAGAGGGGCCTTAGAAAACATGTGTGTTACAAACTGAGCTCATGACACTGACAGGCACTCCTCCATTTAAGAAAGATCACAGAAAAGAAACACATGTGTGTTTCTGCTTGTGTTCACAAATAAAACACACCATATGTAGATGCATAGCCTGTAAAGACTAGATAAGAACATGTTGTAAAGTGAGACAAATCCTTTGTTTCTGTCAAAATTTTATATTTGCCCAACTCCACAAAATGGAGCATCAACCTTGCTTATGTGGACCCCTGCAAAATTTGCAGTGGAGCTGCTGCCCCAGAAAATTAGGTTAAGCCCTTCTGAAATTGATTTGCTTTCCTTCTGTACTTTCCATCACTTCCATAGAAGCAATTTTTGAACCTTCAAGGGTCAGTAGATGATAGATTAAAAAAACACTGTCCAGAAAACCTGATCACAATCTAAGGCCTGCTGTGCCAAGCATTTCCAAACACCAGAGGTCATACCTCACCTCAAAAGGCTTTGCAGTAAATAAATGGGATGGAGAGAGAGTAGACACATGGAGTGGGAAGCACTGAGAAGAAACTCCCCTTGCCTGAGGCCATATGGGTCACCAGCAGAGCTCCTGTTCACTTTGAGGGTGTGCAACTCCCCTTGGAGTTATAAAAGCCCATTTCTGCCCCGGGGCAGCACTGAACTGAAGGAAAGTGGGTGAGATTCACTAGACAGAGGGTAGCACTGTGGGTTTCAGGAGATTTCCATCTCCCTCTGCCCAACCCTTCCAGGTTTCACACGCTCATGCCAGGCACTGACCACACCTGCCACATTAATTTAAAAACACTTTTGTGTCTTCTGGGGTCTCCTGTCAATTGTCTTCACTTCAGCAGCCCTTGAGAAACAACATCAGACAAGCTGCATTAGCTTCCCATTGGCATTATCAGAGCATTGCACTGCTGTAAGGCATGGTCATGCTGAGAGGAGAGACCCAGAGACAGAAAATGAGTTTGCTGCTGCTGCCAGATCTCTGCTATTAGATACACCTAATAGAGAAAGGCCCTCCAAATACCTAGGACCAACTGGACATGCTGTCTTTCCTCCAGCTCAACAGCTCTATAGGAGACAACTGTGCAATTTGGTAGTAACTGAAGTCGATTATGCCATGTCATGCAGAGATGTCTTTGCATCTCTTAAAGCCAGGTTTCTGGCTTTAAAATGCTTTCTTTAGTTGTCTCAGAATTATGTATATATGCAAGCTATGTAAATATTTATAGAAGTATTTCCACATGTACATAAAAGGCCAAATTATGTGCAAAAATCTATAAAGGTATCACCTATGTAATGTCCTTTTGGACTACCCCAGTGTGAGAATTCCACACAGAATCATCAGCTGTGGAAGACCCATGCAGAGGTGAGCTTGATGAACATCTGCAGAGCAGGGATCCAGTGGAGTTGTATGAAGAGTTAACTCTAGCAGCAGGAAATAGTAGACTGCATTCAGGGATGCAGTGATGTTCCTCTGGATCTGAAGGGAAATAAATAGCCATCACTTGAAACAAACTGAGCAGGAGAAGTAAAATTTAGAAACATTCCAGAAATAGCAGGCAGAAGAAACAATGAAAGACAGAAAAGATTCTCCCATTTCCAATGAGAGGGAGCAGTTCCCAGGGCTGGAAAAGCCTGGGTGCCATCCTGAGAGCGATGCCCACAGAGCCACACTGAGTCGAAACAGGGAGAGGGAGAGGCACTGCCTTTACCCTTTGTGCTCTGTATTTCTCTGACTGCTGAGGACAGCAAGTGAAGCAGTCAGTAAGTGAAGCAATCAGTGATCCCAGAGCAAGAATTTATGGTGGCCTCTGTCCAGCCTTTCCTGGTTTTGATTTCCTCTGAATCTCAGCACAGTTCACTCACACACTTGATGATATGCTCAGTCATTGAGCAGTTGCCTGAGACAGCTCAGTTCCAGTGGAAATTAATGCAATTGTCTTATATTAACTCACAGGGACAGACTGATGCTAAGGACAACCTTTTTTACTTGTATTTGATGTGTTTGTGTTTGGGGGGAGTTTTTTCAATGAGAATATGAAAAGCTACATCATGTTTTTTCAAGGTACTCACAGAAAAAATCAAATATTTTTCTTGTATTATAAAACATACAGATGCTTTTGTGCATTTTTAAACCTGTGGCATTTAAGTAATGGAGCAATTTTGTTAAAACTTAATGGCAGAAATAACTTTTCAGCTCATTTTTGGCAATAAAATGCAGATTGTTTTAGGAACCCAGAGATTTATACTTACTTGCTCATGACCATGAAATTTAGCAGAGTTTTAGCGGCTGCTTTTTAGAGTTATGCAGACAGCTAAAAATTACCTGTTTTCCCAGTCTTCTGTATATTTCTAAACATACTACTTCCCATCCAGTTTTCTGGTGTTTTCCTTTGAATAAAATGCTGGAAGACATGCTTAATTTTATAAATCTAGATTCATTGTGAAAGATGTGGTATTAGAGAGGCCTTCCTTTTTTTCTAGGAACACTAAAGGGTACATCTTACCACAAATAAACTGTGGATACAAAATATTGCAAAAGTATGATTTGAATGTATGTCAGTTGACAAAGAGGCAATTTACCATACAATATCCACAAACACAAATACATTTTGCTGTAGGAGTCCTACCAGAGAGTCCACAAGAGAGTAGAAGCAGCTGAAGGAATCTTACTGGTTGACATCATGGTTATTTTAACAGATCCCAGTAATTTTTTTTTTTACAATCTACTAATAACTCAAATATAACAGAAATTGCTATAAGTGTGATATTAGCTGATGAAGAGGAAAACCTGCCACAGAAATGTATCCAATATCTTACAAATGAACGTCAAAGTAAATTAGAACTTTGCTCAGAGGTTGTTATATTAATAAGCCATGAGCATTTGGGCACAAGAAAGCAGCAACCTGGGCTTTGCAGATAATAACGTAAACCTTTCAGTTATTTTAGGACACTGCATGAGAAAAAACCTGTTTGTTTTGTGGGCTATAATACTGGAAGGTCTGTGCTCGGAGAGCAACTGCAGCAGAGCTGAATAACTGCACACAGCACACCCAGGGTAGACATCAAATCACAGGGAATCAGGAGCACACCCATGGGAGACATCAAATCAAACCACATCAAAAAAAGTATGTTGCAAATCTATTAAAGTTATAAACAAGTTTTCTTCTGTAGGGGAATAGTTGAAACTGAAGATGCTGACCATGGTTTCTGGAATTAGCTATGATAGTCAATGTATTTGAACAAAATTAAGAGCAGGTTAATACATTCACGTTACCAAACTTGTTAAATAACAAGTACCCTGGTAACTAAGCCAATAAAGTCAACTGCTCATGGGAATAGATCACTCACTGGTTTTTCTGATCCTGCTATTTTATTAACTCTCACATATTAAGATAGATTTTAAGCCTATCTATATAGATCTATATAGAGAGATCTGTTAAAGCTTATTTTCAAATATTATTCAAAATTTTTCCTCAGTTGAATTAGTAATTTGATTTAGTTGAATCTGCTACCCTGGTAACACACAGAAAAATGGTGAAGTTTCTGTCTTTGCTTTTTTAAAATAAAAAAAGATGTATTCTCACTTAAGTGGGAGATAAAAATACTATTTATGTAAATGTTCAGCCATTGTTCTGATACAAAACTGCAAAAGCTTGTACCCTATACTTTACACAGTTTTAATTTCAAATATTAAATACTTGCAGTGAATGGTTATTAGAATTTGATAAAAACAACTTCAACAAAAAGAATTCAAACATCTATTCTTTTTTCCCAAAACCTGTGTTTAAAGTCAGGATGAAGAATTTTGCATAGTCCTCTTGCACGTACATCTGTGCAAACATGTTAAAGATTGTCCTCCTGCCTGGATTTTACAGAATGATTTTCACATGGCTATGATAATGTGTATTAAACAGTCAGAAGATATCTCTTAGAGCTCTAGCCATATTTACTGTGGATATCTCTTGTCTCTTATCATGTATTTGCATTTTATACAATTTGAGAGACTTTTAAAGCTATGGTTACCCAACCCCACCCCAAATTCTGTATTTATAAGTCCATTATTATATATTACATTTTGATCTGCCTTTTGACTTTCGAACTCTATCCATCCCAGGCACGTGTGAGGTATGATTATTAGTGCTGCATATTTTACAATATTTCACACAAAAAAAAAAGATTCCTAATTGTTCCAAAGTCTCTCACATTTTCATGCACCTTCCCTATAAGGCACTGATGGTTTTCAACAATCCCTCACAGTCTATCCTTCATTTTAAAAATACTGAAATTTTGTAATAGGTAACAAGAATAATCCATCTTTTGATAAAAGGAAGAAAAGAATTTCTAGGACTTCCCTAATTAAACGAAAACTGCTAATATAAACATTATCACTGCATAAATTTTATTTCAGGTATCTGTGGGCCAGATAAATTTCAAAGACCGATGTCAGTGACTGAGAGAGGCTGAAGGCTACCTGAGAGCGGACACTGCCCAACTAACTAACAAGTCTGCTTGCAAGGATGTGCTGTGATTCAGCAAACAGTAAATTGGGTTTCAAAGCTGCCTGTGTAAGATGAGAAGTGCACCCACTGCATGGGGCAAAGCACGAATCCATTTAAGGACACATCCTCCAAGTGTAAATGCATTCAAAGATTGTCATAGGTTAAGTTTTTGTAGGATGCTTTATGGCATTGAGAGTGCCTTCTGCAGCCAGAAGGAGGCAGACATAAAATCCTCAAAGTCAACACTGACTATTGTGTATCCTGCCTAAGTCAAAAGAAATGCAGACTCATGCCCACAGTCAAGTCAAATGAATCCTGCTGCATCCCAGCTGCCAGAGCTGGTACTCATGCTCATGGAGCCTTGGTTCCAGAAGAACTTTGTAGGGTATGTTACAAAGCAAACACAGCACAAACAAAGCACCAGGTCCCAAATTTACTTATCCTATGAAAAGCATGGAACCTCAGACAGATCACACAATTACAAGCATGACCCTTCTTTCCAGTATGAGAATTTTCTCCATAGTTTTTAGGAAATGTAATTAATTAATTTCCTAACTTAAGAAGTAATTAATAGGGGCAGCTCATTTGTTAGTATTTCTAGAATTAATGTATTCCTGTGATAATTTTAGGAAAAATTTGATGGTAAGTTATTAAGACGCATTGCATAATCAGAAAATTGTTTAAGTCTTGTTTTGTAACACAGTATTTCTGGCATCAGTATCACAATGAAAGGAAAACTGAAAATTCCTGTCTAGTTTGGCTGTTATACAGAAAAGTAATTTATTCTTTTTTATAGACAGCACCAAGACTGGCTTCAGCCAACAGACAAAGCAATTGATATATACTGAATATTTACGGCAACAGTTGATTTGTCTATTACTGCACTTCTTCCCTAAGAAAAAAAACAAAACACCAAAAAAACCCCACCCTAAAACAAACAAACAAAACCAGAAACACATACAAACCCAACCAGTCTTCTGATAGTTCAGAAGGGGAAAATAAACAAACCAACAAAACCAACCTAACAAACAAAGGACAAAAACCTACACACAAACAAACAAAACCCCCATAACGATGCAGGTCAGCTCTTCCTTTCAGCTAAAATGAAATTACAGGTTATGAAAGCAATGCTTTACGGAATGCAAGTGACATACAATTATCAGACCTTTCCATTAGGGAAGAGAGCAGTGTATTTCTGGAGGTACAGAAACTGTAGTCTAAATTGATTTGTGAACATGCCTTATTCTCTTCTATTATTTACTTCAGTAGATGGCAATATTATTACCAAGTCTAAGTGATTCTTAGTAGATTTGCAACTTTGGGTGTAATATCAAAATACAGCATATTGTACATCATATTTAACAATGCTCAGAGCTACAGAAGACAACAAGAAATGAGAAACCATAAATAAAAATTACACCTCTTATTTTACATCTGAGAACATAAGAAGCCCTAGCATCTGAAGATTCTATTTCATAACCAATTTATACAGCATTTCAAGGATGGTTTCTTGATTTCACCTTATATGATGCTTTTTTTCAACATACATTTCTGTAAATCTATTTCATTTTCAATAATCTCTAAGGATCCCCTGGGGGGTTCCATGAAAGAAGATCCATGCTCTTTGAAGTCCCTGGTTGATAGAAGTCCAACCACTTCAGAACTGGGAGACAATCTTCTGTTTCGTATACAAAGTTAAGTTAGCGCTCCAAAACCTGTTATTTCAATATACCTTGATGAGTCATGATAGAACCCAAGTATATTTTTCTGTGTAACAGGAGGGAAAATTCACACGCATCTGAGAAATACTTTGGCATTTGCTGTAAGCTGTGCAAACACTGCACTATTCCAGAATGCATGTTAATTTCAGCACATTTTACACTATCAATGGCACTCTCCCTTCCCACTTATCAATGCCTACAACACTCAAGTCAAGTTCTGAGTGATCTCTCTTGCTTTCACAGGAAACAAACTGGTTTTATATACTCATGGCAAGGACAAAATGCTCATCAAAGCCTGCATTAGATGTTTTATCACTATTACTTCTTCTTTGTCTAGGAGAAAAAGGAAGTTACAAAAAAAGACACCAGAAGTCTACCATAAGAGCAATATTCCCTCTCAACAGGGAGCAAGCTTCTTAACAACAAGCATTAGGGATTGTTCAAAAGTTGTGGCAATGACAGACACAGAGAATATTAATGCAAAGATATATTATGCATTTCAAACTCTACTTCTTACCTTCTTGTGACCAAAAACACAAATATGGGTTCAATAAGTAAATGTACTTGATTGTGGTAGGCAAAGTGCAACATCCATGTCAGTGGGAAAAGGAGTATCAGACAAACCAGTCTTGATTGCTGCCTTCTGTGAAAGGGATAAATGAGAATTTAAATCATCACTGATGTGGGATGGATTTGGTACTGAGAGATCTGAGCTGCCTAACTGATGGGATATCAGATGAAATGAAGCATTTCCTGTTCAGGAGACCAATCTCTGCACCAAGGAATACTCAGGCAACATAAAGTGCACACAGATTTGAAAAGCAACGGGAGCTCTGCGCTGCACTGTGGTTACTTGATAGTGCTCAGCAGTGCACAGAAACTTGCTCAGAAGTCTTTTTCCTTGGCAGTAGAGACCCAGCTAAATACAGAACTGCTTAAACTGTTAGTCATTACCTTAATGCTGGCATCTCCATAAGCAACAAGGTGTTTCCTTGCCCAGAGATTTTTGTTATTTGTGGTTGTCTAATCATTTACTTAGGGTCCTGGCCAGAGAGAGCCCATGATAAAATCTCTTTCTCAAAGAGCTCACAGTCCCAACAGATTTTGGCATCTTTACTTTGATGTATGAAAATTCATCAGAACTACCCTGTGAAAAGGTGTTTATATCCCCACAGCAGAGATTCTAAGCAAGATATAACGTGAAAAAAAAAATTCTCTAGGAATCATATGTTGAATTGTTATTTCACTTTCTCTCTTCATAAAATTAAAATGCGTATGTACTGACTTGTCCAGAGTCCACCTCCTTCAGCATCAAAAAGAAGCCTTTGAGGAAGCCCAGCCCATCCAGAGAAACCAAGGAACTAACTGGCAGTTCTGCTGCATGTCTTTGTGGGCTACTTGTCTGAATCTGAGTGCTGCTGCTGAGATTTCTGCTGTAACTATAACAATGTTCTCTGCAGATGATGGAAAAGGAGACTAAGTTTGCAGATGAAGATAAACTCCCCAGGGGTCCAAGTTTACTCAGATCTGTCTAATGCATTTTTCACTTTAGCAGTTTTATATGTAAATAAAACCAGGGTGCTATTTAAGTACAAATTACTTTGGATTCCTTAAAGCAGATGTGCCAAACCAATACGAAAGTTGGAAATAGACACTGAATAACTCTGCTAAGTAGGATCCAAGAGGGGATCCAGCAATGGAAAAACACAGGCTTATTACTTATTTCAACACTGCAAAGGGAGCTTTTTAATCCACTGACAGCCAGACCCAGCAGGATTTGGGGCCAATTACAAAGAAAGTACAATACTTTCTGGAAACTCACTTTTGTGTTCTTCATATGCTGAAGACAGCATGGGCAAACCTGTCTACATAAGTTACAGCAGGCTGTCCTGTTCAGGCATTGCCTCACAGGACCAGAACAGCTGGAAATTGATGTTCAGGAAGACTGTAGCAGCACAGGGAGCAAAAGGAACTGGCTATTCAGATTACTTTTATGAAGACTGGTTACTGAAGTTTTATTTCCTTGCAAACAGGAAATGAAACAAAACAAAAATAGAAATAAGATATCTGAGGTAAACAGTTGGTGGAAACATTTGTTATAAAGGCTGGGCTGTGTGATGGGGAACTTCTCTGTTCTGGGAACCACATAACAGTGCAATGCAAGAGATCAGATTGTCACAGCCATAGCAGTCAGAAACAGCACAAAAGGATCAAAATAATACAGGAAGTAGGAAAGTGAGTGGTCTTCAGTTGGAAGAAGCTGGCTAAGATGCAGTAAGGCTGAAAAAGCAGCAAACAGCTACCTCAGCAAGCCAGAGATAACAATAATTTCACTTAGAGGATATTTTCAGGGCATACAGTGAAAACCTGGCATTAAAGCCAACAGATCTGTGGAGGGGGTCCCTCAGGCCCAGCCTACTAAGAGACACCAATACTTCAGCCCCTCTTTAAAATCTACATGTCTGCGCACCAGATACCTCTCAGTGACTAATGATTGCTCCCTTCTGAATAAATAATTTCTGAGCTTCTTTAATCAGCTGCTGCCAGTGGCTCCCAGACCAAAGAGCTTGCAGGTGGCAAGCACAGCTGGGCCTGTCATGTTAATGTGATTGGTTTTGCATCTCTGTGGATGGAGCCACTTGATCTGGATGACTTGAGCAGCAGCTCCCTAACCACTGCTGACATTGGTCAAAGGCATCTATGTTGTGTTTGAACCACGGCTCACTCCATTGAGTGATAAAATAAAGATTTTGCCTGTGCCAAGAGCAAGAGCTCTGACAGTAGCATTTATATTTCTCCCCAGCCACTGGAGGGTCCCCCTTGAGCAGGAGTCACCCTTCCAGCACTGGTGCCTCTAGCTGGGTGACTAAAACACATCTCCAGAGCTTCATGCACACCACACTGGAGATACTGGTCCAAGGTCTTCCATGGATGGCTAGATAACAGGGACTTTGAGAGAGTTTCATATTATAACCAATTAAGTTAATATTGCCTGCTAAACGCCCTTACACCCTAGCTAATGAGTGTTCTTACTGCAAGGCTTAATTCAGTTTTCACTCTACTTTTAGTGTTCAGCCTGAAAGCTCCTATTAAATTCCTGCTCTGATAGTTCAATGGCAAGCAGCAAAACCAAGGTAGTGTAAATTTTTAAAGTCAAATTGCAAAGACAGGGCAGGAACTGTTCTTCTGTAAATCCGCATAATAAATTCTAGTGGACACACAGCATGTTAGTCCTTGTCAGGATAATGGCTGCTAAAGAAATTCTGTGCTGGTCATTTTAAATGGAAGAGGAATCCAAATTCCTCACCAGCCTGCACTTCTGCTCCATTATGTCAAGCTGCATTTATGTCCCACTGTTCCAAGTATTCAATTTTTCAAATGGCGTTCTTCAATGTAGAAGCCTATTCTATGTAAATATCAAAATGTTTAATTATTCCATTATATAGAACATTTCTGTAAAGCAGCAGGTATTTTATATAAACTCACAAGAGAAAAAAACCCTCCAATTAAGTACCCCGCAATACGAGTCACATTTTAAGGACCAGATTTCTTGTGAAACTCAGATAGCTCACCAACTCTCAGATACAAATCTACAGCTTTAAGAAATGGGTCTGTTTTCCCTGTGGTAAGTTCTCAAAGGATGCTGAACATTCAGTGATGCCTGAGGTAGCCAGCCAGCTGAGATGACCTTTCATCCTTAGGTGAAACCCTTGATCTGTGGCAGGGTTTGCTCTAAAGGAACAAAGACTGAGCACATAAAAAAAATATATGAGCCTCTGTTTATATACTGCTTTTTTTACAGCACAGTTCAACTCTGTTACCATCCACAATAACTTCTCCACTGTTTAGCTCAGTGGAATATTTATTTTATTCTCACTGCATGAAAGACTGTTTGAAGTCTGAATAGCTAATAAAACTTTGAGCCTTTATTAAGCAACACTAAGTTCTTCCCTCAGGTAGGTAAGCATAGGCAAAAAACATTCCTGTGTTTCAGGATGGAAATAAAGCTGCTAAGTTACTTACAGCCATCAGCAACCTCTCTTCATGCAGTTTGTAACAATGAGTATGTTGGACAGATAGAAAAATTAAATAGGGCTTAAATCTACTTCCACCCTTGTTCTTTCTACATCAACAAAATTAAGTAATGGACATTAGCTTTGCAAAATAAAAAGCAAGAACAAAAGCAGGAATTCAAATTTTGATCTGCGCTTTTACCAGTAATTTTAGGAAAGACAGCACTCTATTTCTTGTCCCATTTCTATTTTTTAGAAAAAAGTTATTCATTTGGCATGATGAGCAATAACTATATATATTTTTTTACCACGGGTCTACAGGCTTCTCCTTATAGTTCTGGCATCAAGTAGGGAAAAAAAGTACATTTTATTCATTTTATTCCACAAAGATTTTTACTCTGTCATGAAGTTTTGACTCTGCTATTGAACATCATTATTTCACAGGAACTAGCACCTAAAGCTATTTTCTTCAGAGGTGGCTGGTTTTCGTCCTAGAAAAGACACAGTATATGATATATAAACACAGGTTTAGACTCTAGCTTGGGACAAAGATGACCAGAAAGGATACAGCTTGCATCCTTAGACATACTGCTGTTTTCATCAGAGGGGGTGATAGCTTTGTGCGAGATACAACAAAGAACACAAAGTATTAACTGGAACAGTAACTGAAGTCATTTTGTTTTCTCTGCTGCATACTGAGCACAACATGACTCCCTCAAATGGCTAACTTCTGCACACCGAGTCTAAATATTGCCACCCCGTGGTCTGACAGCACTGTCTGACAGCCCTGCAAACAGGGACACAAAATATTTCTAGGCTGGGCACTGCACATTCCAGCCCCTACATGCTATTTCTCTTCTACATCCAGTTTTGTTTTCTTCTCAGACTCCTGCCAGCATAAGAAATGGTTCCCTGATGACCCCACTTCCCTCTTTATAGCTGGTTTTCCTCCAGGTTCCGCATTCTGACTTATCCTTCCTGCAGCCCAGCTTGAAGACTGACACATGAAGCAGCAGAAGTCAGAAGGAAATACACATCCATAATAAAACTTTCACTGCAACATCACACAGCAAGTGCAAATTCCCTTTTGAGGGGATGGACTGCAGAGGCAGGGAAAATCCTTCCAAGCCTTATTCCTTGCCATGCCAGCATGATTTCCACTGGACTTTGTGTACCAAGCAGTTTCTACAACAAACACGTGGAGTTACACTTACTTCTTTGTGATGGAGGAGGGAAGAATCAGCCACAGGCTTAAAGCTTTAGGGATCTGTTCTGACTGTGTAGCTTGGCAAGTGCAAATAGCAAGTGCAGAGCACCTGGCCCTGCAAGGGCATAAAGTGTAAAGACCTCTCTTCCTAAAAGTCTTCTCTCCAGTGCCACAGTAAAAACACGCTTCCTGCAGAAGAGAAATGAAATGAAACTCAGCAAAGATAGATTTTTATATTCTTTGTTTTGTGGAGAAGTGAGAGTCAAAGCAGCTGGTGGGGTCCCAGACCTGGAAGGGACCACCAGGATTGGCTGGTTAAAACTATGTGTAAGCATGTAAAACAAAGTCCTTAGTTAATGGCTGAGTAAACCAAAAACTTCCAATGTCTCTGCAAGGCTGGAAATCACCATCTCACAAGTGGCTCCAGTGACTGGCTGGGGTCACTTTCAGAGTGTTTTTCCCACTTTGATCTGTGTCTAGTAACATCCCCTCCTGAGGGATGTTTTTACACCTCAGCTTGCTAGACTAGGGAGCATTACAAAGCCTCCATTTCCCATGCAGCTGCTTACAGACAGTTTAAGCTTCTCTGTAGCTCTCCCTATTTCAGTGTCCTCCAGAGGCTCCTCCTCCAGGACACTGGGCAGGAAGCCCCAGCTGAGCCGCTTCATCAGACACCATTAGAGCCCAGCAGCAGCTGCCCCAAGGAGCCAGACCCAAGTTACACTCAGAAAGTGGTACTGGGCATCATTCAGGGTTACTGTCACGTGCTTCAAAGAGCATGGGGTAGTCTGCCCATTCTAACATTAGGTCATTTCCCAGCCTCTGGGGATTTTTGCTTAACCACTGAAGTTAATTATCATTCCCTACTGCTTGACAGTCTTTTCAAAGTTATAGATGTTATTACTGAAAACTTCAGATAGTCTCAATCTTTATACAGAGGTCTGATGTCTTAACTTTGCTTACTCTTGGCAATAACAGTATCCTGCGACAGACTAATGTGCCTGTTGTAAAACGGATGTTTTAGCACAGCAATGACTGCCATATATCTGCATCCCCTAATGGACCATTATTTTTGTAGAGGGACTAGGCTGCACTAACAAAGCAATAGTTACGTTACTGAGAGGTGACACGTTAAAGGCTGCTGAAAAATTCCAGAGAAGGGCAACAGAGACCCCTGGGAACATGGACAGATGCCAGAACTACAGGACACACCAAGTGCTGATCTCCAGCCACAACTGACCTGCTACTGGCCACTGATTAAATCCACTTTTGAGAGCAGGGTAGAAACATTTCTATGTCATAACTAGAAAACGTGGAGACTTCTGTTACAAGTTAGTGCAGTTGCTCAAGGTTGGTAGCCTAGGCAAAGCTGTCTTCAGATTACCTATGACTGCAATGAAAGCAACTGGCTGTGCAGGATGAATCTTTCAGAATAGAGCAATGTGTTACACTGTATTGATAGGGACAGATGATTTCTTAATTATTAAAGGGAAAAAAAATCTCTATTGCTTATGCTTGAATTTTACTTCTTGTGCTTTGTCTGGTACCCACTCCTCCCCCTTGATGCTTTATTGTAATTTGAATAGAATAAAATAAAATACCAGAAAATTGCTTTAAAATTACTTTTAAAATTCCTTTCTCTAAATAGTTGTCCCTTTGGTCTCCTGACAATGGAGAACAATTAACTTCTTTTCTGTCTGCTATCATGATCACTCTTTCTTTTGAAAGAAAACAATTTTTAATTCACAACCAGATGCAGAGATTCTGGAACTCTAAAGGATAATTCAACTGAATCCAAAAAATCAAAAGAACCTTTAAATTCGACTTCTTTATTCCAAATTCTCTATCTTATCCAGAACAAACTCTGCTTCTTAAACACCCTGTAGAGGTAAGAATGGCCAGTGCAATTCCAGAACAACCTAGATCTCATCTGGATCTGATCCCACCAGTACTTCCTTTAAGAGCATGGGAATGCACCTTTATTGCTCACTGCCTTATACAGTGGGATTCCTAAAACTTTATTCATTGTCCTGGCACTCTGATTCTGTGTATAGATGTCTAGGCTCCTTCTGGGCTGGCAGATGTGACTTACAGCCCATTAAACTCTTTTATAAGTTCCTAATAAGGTGGAGTTTTGCCACCCAGTGTTTATTTCTTCACCTCACAGCCAGAGCAGCAAAGGCTGTGGTGGGAAGGAAGGCAAGAGTTGAACTCTGCTATCTTTCTAAAGAGAGATAGGAAAGTTAAAGCTCAGGAAACAGAATGATCCTGACACAGTATTTCTCATAGCTGCAGTGAGAGGAGGGGATGAAGGCACCTACTCACCATGGAAGAGAAAGCAACCCAGAAAGCAACTGTTATTAATAACCTAATCACAAAAGAAAAGCTTCAGAAAAGCTCCCTTATATTCTCTCCAAGATTTCTTATAGATAAATAGCTTTTCAAAAGTCCTCAATTGGCTGCTCATAAGCAGAACTCCTGCTGAAAAGAAATGTGGTCTCTTGCCAATCCTGTGCTAATTAAGCCTGTTTATGTTCTGCTTGAATGGATGACAGCATGTCTTCCTGGGAATCCAGCAAACCTGGGAAGCAACTGCAGGTACCTGAATTTTGTTTTGGCCTCACTGTGCTACTCTTGCTGCTTGAGGTAAAAGCCTGATAACATTGCTATAAACTTCACCTGAAGGATGAGCACTCCTGTGCCCCTGTTGAAATTTGGCAAAAGCAGGTTGCATTTTTCAAGGTAGGAATGTACCACTGTTGTTTCAGTAATGTTCCTTGACAACCCAAACCAGGCCTTGGGAATTCAAAAGTCTTTGACAAAATGTTTCTGCCCCTTTGGGGAATCTTCTGCTATAGCCATCAAAATGCAGTGAGGCACCCTGGAAAAGCTCTTGACAGCCATCCTCCTTGTGATTCCTAGTCCAAATTTGTTCCCTCAGGAGGCTGGTACTCTGTAAATAGACATCTGACTTACAGCTTCAAAGCACATCTCTTTATCCATCTTATTTCTGAAGAACAGTACAAAGTGGAAAGAAAGGAAGCCTAATTTTGGGCTACTGCAATATAAATATAAATCCTTCAGTTGGTTTTGTAGAGTTCCAAAAGTTGATCCACTACTTGAATAGATCTGCAAAAGTCAGTGTGAAGGTGGAGATTTTGAAAGGAGGCTTCGAGAATTTTTTTTTTTTTTTGCCAAGGTTTCAAAAATCTAAGACACCTTTCTCTGTTTGAATGTCTCAGCCAGATCACATGAATAACCATTTCATTAACTCTTAATCACTAATAGGAAACCTATTTAGCTTTCTTTCTGGTTTTCAAATGAGAACTCAAATTAAACAGTTAGGAAAAAAAGGTCTTTGGGTTGAAAGATCCTTCCTTCTCTCTTTACCCCAGAGCCCAAATGCTGCAAAACATCAATTTTTAGGCAAATGGCCAGGTTTTTATCCAGGAGAGGTTAATATGGAATATATGAATGGCAATTTATGTTACAGTCTGGAAAATCCTTGTTTTATGTTACAGCCTGGCCTATGCTTCAACACCAGTATTAACTTTGTCTTAGCAGGTTTTGCTGCTGGTCTCACATCTTTTTCAATAAGACAGTCTGCAATGACATAACAGATGATAAAACAGAATCTTAAACTTGAAAGTCAAAAATATTTCCCTGTGCTGCAAAATCAAATGCTCAGAAGTCCAGCTACTCACTCAGAGACAATTTCACTCAACTGGCCCCAGCCAAAATCTTCCCAGCATCTACAACTTGTGGCCTAACTCCCAAAGTAAGTCACTCCTGTAAGTGATTTTCAATGAGGAAAACTAAAGGAGGATAGGAGTAGGAGACACTATCCTCAGAGTCCACCATCTGCTGAGGCTTCTGCAGTTCATGCAGAAGATGAAAATTTGGCATCACAAAGCTGCTGAGAGCAGAGCTCTGAGTGGCCTCAGGAGCGACCAAACCTGCAGTGGCACTTGCCAGTCTGGGTTAGTCCAGCTCCAGGCACTGGGTAAGCTCCTTCTTGCAATGGGCAGTAGTGCACAGCTGATCACCTTTCAGCACATCCTCCTCCTCCTCCTCTATGCAACCTTCGTGTCCCAGGTAAAATCTTGTGCAGTGGCTTTCTGTCTTGCCAAATTTTTCCCAAGCCTCCTCTGTAAACTGACTGAGATCTAATGAAAAATGAACAAGTTGTAGTGCAGTTGGGTGGATAAGCCCAGATCTTAGGATGCATATATTAAAAAAACAAACAAATAAAAACTAACAAAATCCCCAAGCCTGCTGGAAGGGAACAAAATAAATCCTAAGTCTTCTGGATGTCAGAATAGCCTATGATTTCACAGTTTAATGATCCCATTTTAAAGAGATACAAAATCGGCTTAAAAAAAATACCCAAACAATTCCCCAGACTTTAACATATAGGTTCAAATTAACAGTTTGTGCAAAATACTTGTGTCCAGTTAGCAAAGATAGAAATGAATTTGTAGACACATAAAAAAAACTTTCAATGAGATTTTAAAAAGCAGACATGAGCATGTTCCAAGTGCCAAGAGACATGGCAAGTATGGTGTGGTCTCACAGATTTTACTGGTGTAATAATCCATAGAGTTAATACAATTATTTTAAATTTCATTGCAACTCATGTTTTTGTGAAAAAGTATCCCAGGATGAAGATGATAGCATTCATCTTGTGCCCACCCAACAATAATTCCAGCCTCTGTTATTGCAAAGCTAGAAGGCTGGGAGCTGAAACAGAAAAAAGACGAGAGATGGAAATGTGCATTAAAGGCCCTTCAAGTCCGTTTTATTTCTGTGATTCGCAGAGGTATGATTACTGCTTGCAGTGTCTGCCCAGGAGGCAGACACTTTATGTATGACTACTTTGTATATGGAAAATTCAGAATGGTATCTTATACCCCTGGATTTGAATTCAGTAAAAATATTTCTGTAATATACACTAGCCGGTAACAAACACAAAGCCAAATTCCTTTCATAGGTTCTGAGAAAGGAAGAGTCTAATACACATTACATTATTTATTAGGATGGCCTCATATTTTTTTGTCCCTCCTGCATAAATATTATAATACAGAGTTTTACAAAGCTGCCTTATAACTTTTTTTTTCCAAAGGAAAAGCAATTCCTGCCTTGGGAATTTAAAAAAAAAAAAAAAAATTATAGACAAAACCCAGACACTGCAGAATTAAGCCGTTTCCTGGATAAACAGAGCGTCCATCAGCAAAAAAGGGAATTCCTATTACATTTAAAACAAACAAACAAACAACAACACCACACCCACAAAAAACCCCCCACAACCAACTAAGCAATACTAGCTACAGATGATTGCTGCAGCCATTTTGCCAAGCAGCTGAAGGTCACAAGTCCAGCCCAGCAGCAGCACTTACTTAACTCTAATGGATCCTATTTATCTCAGGGAAGGGTGGTGTCATTCCACTGAAGAATGAAACCCATGCTGGCAAAGTCAGCCCATGCAGTGGACTCTGCCTAACCCATTTCCATTTAAATGCATATTCTATGCAGGCACGAGTCTTCTCAGCTGGCTGCCCTTAACTGATCCATGATGTGCAGAGCTGGCATCCAGGATTGCCCTAGAAGGCAGTTCAAGCAGTGGGATCATCCTCAAGGCAGCTAAAATCGCTCTCCAACCCAATAGGAATAAAGTTTCCTTTCAGGTTTATCCTCTTAGAGTGGCTCCTAAGCTACCTATGCCCCATGTAAACATGTAAAAATCAAACACTCACCCTTTTCTCTCTAGCAGCCCAAAGGACACATATAGTACTCCAAACTTTCAACATTTCTCTGCCTCTCCCTTTTTGAACATCAGGAAGCCACAAGGGGTCACTTAGCTGTGTCTGAAATAAAGTGCGCTCCTAAGTGTTGTTATAAATGAACCAGCCAATTTAATAATTAAAAGAGAATTTATTAAAATTGACAAAGTATAAATTTGAAGAAGCCACAAGCAAAATAGTGCCAAGCTGGGCGATCTGCACTGGGTGAACCCAATTCGGACTCTATCGCTCCGAATCCCCGTGGTTCACCCTCCTTGCTGTGGTGGAGCCCTGTTTTATACTCTTTTTGGTGGGGGCCTTCTTGCTTTTCTGGTGATTTTTGCTTTTTCAGCATAATCGTTCATTCTTATTTTCTTGCTGTGGTCTGCTAAAAGTTTTTTAAGAGTTTGGTGATTGATCCATTGTGTTTTACAGGAATTCTGCTCTGAAATAAATATTCTTGAGTTTTGCTAGACAGAAAAAAATCTCTTGGGAAAAACATCTCTGGAGACAACTTATCTCTGGGGTTTTTTCAGTCTCTCTTTCCTTATCATTCAATGCAAAACTGCTTCAGCTTTGGTTTCATAATGCTGTAGGGTTTTTGTTTTAAATTTCTTTTGCACAAATTATTTTGCAACATATATTGCAGTGCTTATAGCTGTATGTTCATGCCTTCCACCACCACTCTTAAAAAGACTTGCTATTCAGGCATGCAAAACAAAAGGACCACTGCTTCTGTGAGGACAGGCTGAGCAAGTGGGGGTCATTCAGCCTGGAAAAGAAAAGGGTCCATGGAGACTTTACAAAGAGAGCCTACAAGAAAGCTGGAGAGAGACTTCTTACAAGGGCGTGTAGTGGTAGGGGTGATGCCTATAAATGGAAAGAGGGTAGCTTTAGACTACGTATCAGGAAGAAATTCTTCACTGTGAAGGTGGTGAGACACTGCAACAGGTTGCCCAGAGAAGTTGTGGATGCCCCATCCCTGGAAGCGTTCAAGGCTGGGTTGGATGGGGCTCTGAGTAACCTGTTCTAGTGGGAGGTGTCCCTGCCCTTGGCAGGGATTTGGAACTAGATCTTTAAGACCCCTTCCAACCCAAGCCTTTCTGTGATTCTATGACATTTAATTGTAAGGGAGGAAGAAATAGTGGTCTCTTCTCCTCTCTTGTATATGCAAGCAAGTATTAACTTGGAGATCCAGCAGTAAACACAGGAACATGAGCCAGCTGAGCATATCTTTGAGAAGGAATCATGGTCTTAGATGTTAAAATATCAGTTCTGAAGGAAATAAGATGAAGTTCTGGTAGCATTGCCTCCTAGCAACAGGATTTTGCACAGCCAATGCAATGCAGTGTTTGGGAGCATTTGCAAAGGAGGTCTTAGGTCCAACAGTTTCATTACTGCAAGATATAAAACTATTTCAAAATAGCTTAGGTTCAACTGTTCACTAATAAGTTGAAGTAGTTATATATTCACACTACTTTCAGAATTGCAGTATCCAGACTATTCTTAATTACCTACAGTTCACTGCTTTTCTAATATATGTTAGCATAGATAGTCTTTCTGCAAATTTTTCGTTATAACTTGCACATTTATTTTTGACTGGAGTGAAACTGTGAAAAGTCTGAGTACTCAGAAATCCATATATTTCTAAAGCTCCTTGAATTTGTTATATTATTGTAATTCCTGGGTGTCAAAGAGCATTTATGTTATTTTAATTTTTTAATTTATAGCTCAGCTCTTCTTCAGAAAAAAAAAATTAAAGGCCATTTCTAGCTGTAAGCCACACACACACAAAAAAAGAATTTAAGTTAGAATCCTCTTAATCAGACAACCAAGAAACCACAGCAATAAGAAGTTTGTTACACCACTGCACACTATTCCTCTTTGAAAATTGTAAGACAATGAAGAAAGGAAAGGAAAGTTCAGCATATAAAAAGAATAACATATAGAAAATCCAACAAAGTATATCAAAGTAATGTGAATGAATAAAAAATTTAGGGTGAGGAAAGAGATTATGACTCATCTGTATACTATGAGACAAAGTTGAGAACGTGCAATCATCTTGTGTCAGCAGCAGAGAAAGATGCTGAGGCCTCAGACCAGAAGGCAGAAGCTCAGGTCAGAAGCTGCCTGACCTTCTTACCAGTCACTCCCCACAGGCAGCGTGCAGCCAAGGGAGTCCCACCCAGCACCAGGGACTGACCAGCACTGAGGTCAGAGCACGTTGACCACAGGGCCACACACGCCTCTCCAGGAAAATGCCTCAGATACATATTCCTGCCTGTATTCACCTTATGGAATAAAATACTACATGCGGACAAAACCTTTCTCAAGATCAATAGGAGATACAGATATAGATACATAGATACAGATATGTGTGTATATATATATACACACACACACACATACATAATGCACAGACACCAGCATGTATGTATAGCTATATGTGTTGAAAAAATTTTTGTGTTTATCTTTTTCTTTCAGGTGGATTGTTTTGGGGTGTTTTTTGGTACAGTTTTAGGTATCAGAGTAACAAAAGTACTTTTATCACAGGGTTTTAATCTTACAACAGCAGAAAAGGAAAGTGTGCAGATTTTTTGGAGCTATTCCATCGCTGTAAAATGTTCTCAGTTCCTAAAAAATAGCTAGCAATACCTTATAGTTGAAAATTAATAAACTCTTTAATTCAGTTAATTATCCTAATGAATCAATGACTATGTAGAGCATGTTGTAAGAAAAATTCTAAAAAAACTCCCACTTTGAGATTAAACCATTTTTACTTACCCATGTAGATTTAGTGTGGTGCAGACCTGAAAAAAATTATCCAATTATACCTGCAGTGCCACAGAAGCAGTGGGGAACTTGAGAAAATGACTGGTAAGTGGCTAGATGGTAGGCTAATAGATATGCATAGTTCATCTAAGGTCTAACAAGGTCTATGTAATATAAGTCTGCTACTGTAAGAGGAAAATAATCAGAGACAGAATTTAAAGTTGCATCATATCTAAAGAATGCCTAATGCTGCCAGCTGCAGGAGCCTGAGTTCATGCTCAGTGGATAAGTTAATTAACCAATTTAATACATCATGATGGACACATTAGGGAAGATAATCGCTGAGAGGAGGCTGAGGAGAAAGTGTCTGAGGGCCTGGCACAGTGCTTATGAAAAGAGCTGCAGTGCTAGACTTGGGATACCTGGGCTTTGCCTGGTGAGACCCCAGGGGAGCTTCTTGGTCCTGGGTACACAGCCTGACATCTCTGACCTAACACATTACCTGGGTTAGAAATGCTCTGCTGGGCCCTAAGCCTGAGCAAGGCACAGTTGGGCTGATCCCAGAAATGAGAAAAACAGACTGGAAATAGGCAGCAGTGGTAAGTGGTTGGCATTGCATGAAGGAGATGCCTCAGTCAGGTGAGGCAAATGGAAGCTTGCAGATACAGGGCAAACAGAAGTATCCTGTGAAACAGTGTACAGACACCACCAGGCATAATAACCTGTGCGTGTAACAGTCATGCAGAAAATCCTCATAAAACCTCTTACCACAAGTACATCTTCCATAATTTTAGCTGTTGGCGAAAGCAGCCAAAATACTGTACAAGAAAAAAATGTATAAATACTGGATACGAGGTGGCAGAGCAGCAGCCATAAACTCTCTTCCAGAAATACATGGTTTCCCAGCCCAAACAACCATCATCTGATCCAGTTCAAACCAAATGAAAACTGAGACACTGACCTGGTCATAAGAAAATAAATTAGAAGAGGCGACTGACTTGCAGTCACTTGGAAACAACAGACTGAATGCCAGCTGAAAGAAGACAGTAAGTAATGCTGTATTACTTTAAATAAAGAAAATAGTAAAGAAGTAGACAATAAAACATTCACAAAGATAATTTTTGAAAAAAAAGGAGAGTAAGAGGCTGCCAAAGGAGAGTGGCAAAGGTTAGAATGCTTCGAGGAGTAAGAAATTAGCACATATATAAACATGACTTATTGCAAAAACCAGGTATTGCAGATGTCTTTTTTTTTTTTTTTTTTTGAACCACAGTCTTAAGCAGCATGTGTAAAAAAACTGCAGACATAAATATTCACACAGCCCTGGTGCCTGAATTTCTTTCTTATCGGGGAGTAACCCTGCCTTGAACTGCACACATTTAGCAGAGTCATATAACAGCTGAACAGCACTGCAGATCAATCATGGAAACAGACATATCTTTCTTCCATGGTTCCATAGTTTTAGAAAAAAAAAATTAGTCTCCTGCAGTTGCTTAACAATAAGGCTTCCTAAACTGTTAAATCTCTGAGACAGTAAGCTGTAGGCTTAAACATGCTTCAGAAAAATAATTAACAGGTTTTTAAAGATTATTTTGTTTTCTCTTTCCCAGCTTTTGCAGCAGATTTTCTGAAGATTTCTGGTCAAAAGTATGAAATCCTTCACCAACTGGAAGAGGTATTTAATCTTAAAATAGTCAATAATATTAAACTCACTTTGGAAAACAGATTTTTTTTTTTCCAAAAAGCAGACAGCAATCTCTAATTTAATTCATACAAGAACTCCAAATGGATTATAAAAGGAAACTGAGTACCTTCTAGAAGAAGCCAGGCATGTTCTCTCCTGGAATAGATTAGGTATGTTTTTATTAAAATCAGTGGAATGTGCAATTTGTTTCTCACTTTTGAGTAAGTTTTAACATTCTGCCAATGAAGTGAAGCAACAGAACAAAGGAGTCATGAAAACAAGTGATGGTGGGAGAATTAAAGCAATATCAAAATCTTGACATGGAAGAGATATTTAATACTCAAAAATTATTTTTCAAGTTCTGCAGCTGAAACCATGTAAGAAGTACTTACACAGAAACAGAATAAATGATGTAAGATCGTGGTCATAGTCCAGGTCTTCTATGTTAAACCTACATCAATAAGCAGCTTGAACCCCTTCATGGTGTCAGTTTTGATGATATTGATAATCCCCTAAAACAGACAAGGAAAATAAGAGAGGATGTGGGAGCTCTTGCATGCCATTTTTATCCATCTAAAATTCTCTCTAAAAACCAGGAGATGTGTAAGGAATTCTAGGTCACCGTGTCACATCCACCATCTCATGAGGAAAAGCCTCTCCAAAATGCAAGCACAAACTGAAACAAGCCCCTTCCGAATGGTTGGTCCATCCATAGCTGCAATTTGATTTGTGCAAAGCAAGTCTGAGGCCAGCAGGGATACAACAGCTAAGAAAATTAATGACAAGGTACAAAACTTCAGCAGTGTCCAAACCCAGTAGTTCTACTTGCAGAGACCTGAGATCTCTCCCTGCACTGTTCAGCCTCCCATGAAAAAACACTGCTCCAAGCACAGAAGTCTGGCACTTCCCCACAAAGGTTCCCTTTGCTTTTGTTCTCCTTATCAAAAAGTTGGAACAAAATTGAGGAATATTTATTGAGTTATTCTACTGCATATTAAAAAAAAAAAAAAAAAAAAAAAAGGAGTTTATCTCTCCAT